>PVIR01003150.1:54503-92720 GCA_004026965.1 Petromus typicus
GCCCGGCACTGTGGTATGTGGTACTGGTTGCTGCTGGGTGTGGGTCTCCACACTCAGTATTGTTATGTGGTTACCGGGGAATCGAACCCGGGTCGTTGCGCTTGCAAGACAGGCGCCGGAACCACTGAGCTAACTCCCCGGCCCCAGCTATTATTTTTTAATTATCTATTTTCCCTTAAATATTGTTTTGTTTCATGTTTATGGCTCTATGTTGTATAAATGGGTTAATATGCTTATAACTGTTATATCTTCTTGTCCAATTTTATTACTATGAAATGATGAAGGGAATATCACCACTGATCTAACTTTCTACCTAGTAACACATTTTAGTCTTAAAGCTTATTTTTTCTGGTATTAGTTGCTGTGTTATTTCTGATTTGCATTTTAATTCTGTTCCCAAAGAATCTGATGGATTAGAGGCCTGATCTCCAGGATGATGGCACTGGGAAGTAGAATCATTACAATGGAGGTCTTTATTGTTATTGGGAGTGTGCCTCAGGAGACGCCAATTTTCCTCCAACTTCCCATTTGGTGCTTTGAGCTCACCAACACATGCCATGATGTGATGAGGTCAAGAGAGAGGGCCCTTACCAGAACTAACCAATGCCAGTGCAGCCTCTAAACCTTCTTGCTAAATAGACCTCTTCTTCTTCATAAGTAGCTTGTGTCAGGCATTTTATTACAATAATGAAAAGCTCAATAATGAATAATGATTAGTACTGCCACTCCAGATCTCTTTCATTATTGTTTTCTATCCTTTTACTTTCAACCTATCTGTCTTCAAATTTAAGAGATGTATTTTATAGAAAACAAGTAATGGATCCTTTTTTTGTTTTATTAAATCCAGTCTATCTTTTTATTGGAGTATTTAGTCCACTTACATTTAATGTAATTATTGACATGGCAGAATTTATGCTTGCTGTTCTGCTATTTATTTTTCACATCTTGTGGAACTTTTGGTGATGTTGTTCCTAAGTGCTTTCATTATTTCCTTCTTTTCCTTATTTTGTTTTATACATAAATAATTTTTCGAGTGCATTATTAAAGTACCTTTTTCATCTTTTATTTCATCTTGATCGTATATATTTTTAGTTATTTTCCCAGTGGTTCTCTTGAGATTACATGCATCTTGTTCAATATAAAATACTAATTTAGTTATAATTATATATAAAAACTTTGCTCTGCTACCAATCCCTTCTCCTTTCTCTTATTGTCATACAAATTGTATCTGAATAATCAGAAGCCTATTAGCACATTTATAATTATCTTATATAATTTTCTCTAAACAAGTTAGAAGAAAGGAAATTTAAAATATGTCCATGCTGTCTTTTTTTTTATTTACCTATGTAATTAGTCTTACCAGTACTTTTTATTTCTTTGTGTGCATCTGAGTTACCTCAACTGGAAGGACTTTCTTTAGAATTTCTTGTTGGTCAGGATGTAATAAATTCTGTGCATCTTTTTCTGAACATTCAACTGAGCTTTATTTTTGAAGGATAGTTTTACCAGATAGAGAATCCCTGGGCAACAATTTCTTTGTTGCAGTGTTTTAAATATACCAGTCCACTGTCTTCTGGAATGCATGATATTTAAGAGAGGTCATCAGTTAATGTTACTCAGCCTCTGTGTCAGAGGAATGTCCCCTTGCTACTTTGAGGATTGTCTATTTTTCTTGGGCTCCTGAGAGTTTGATTCTGATGTGTTTAGATGTGAATATCTTTTAATTTATCCAACTTGGAGTTTGTGGATCTTCTTTTGGATGTGTGGAATATTTTTCATCAAAGTGACTTTTTGGACAGTATTTCTTCAAATATTTTTCTAGCCTTCTTCTGTCTCCTTTCTTCCCAGAGCTTTTATTATGTGTCTTTATGCTTTGTGTGCCTCATGTTCTGATATTCTGTGCATTTCCTTCCTTCCTTCCTTTTCTTGTGGGGGAGGGAGTTGGTCCATAGGCTACCTAATTATTCATTTTTCAAGTTCATTGTTTCTTTTTCTCTACCAGCTCAAATCTACTGACCAAATCCTCTAATAACTTTTTTATTTCAGATAGTATACTTTCAAATTCTAGAACTTCTGCTTGGCCCTATAAATTTTTTTCTATCCCATTCCTAACACTGTCTATTTGGTGGGACATATTTGTCATTCTTTCCTGTAATTTTAAAATATAGTTTCCTTTAATTCTCTAAACACTTATAATGGCTGATTTACTGCCTTTCTTAGCCCAACACTTGAGATCTCTCAGGCACATTTTCGTTGGTTGTGGGGTTTATTTCTCTGTGTATGAGACATTTTCATACTTCTTTGCATGTCTCTTAATTTTTTAGCTTAAAAATGGACACAATAGACAGTACGTTATAGCAACATTGGAGTAAGATTTCCTTCCCACAGGATTTGTTGGTGATGCTAGGATATGTTTTCCCCTGTTGTTTTTTGATTTCAGACCTTCTTGGACTAATTCTGTAGGTTCTCTATTCCTTGTACTTTGTGGACACTAAGTTTTCTGTTCCCTTTTTAAGAAATTTCTGTCTCTATTTTCAGCTTGGCTTCCTATATCTGGTCAGCAGAATTTAATAATCTGCTGACAGCCAGGTTTCCCTCAGTCCTAGAGCCTTCTTTCATCTTTATCAAGAAAACCTGTGTGCTTGTCTCACCTTCTAACTGCAGACTGTTGATGAGTCTATTCAGCTTCTACTTCTGCTTCTGCAGAGTCTTAGGTCAACCACAGGTTAGTGCCAGGGCTTGTTTTCTTGAGCAAGCACATCTCTATTTGCATATATGCAGCCTTCTATGTCCCCAGGAATATGCCAGGGCTTTTAATCAACCCTTGTGGACATCTACTTTGGCCAGGCTGTTTGCGCCAGTGGAGACCACAGCCTCCATCACAATAGTACCCAAAAGCTGCTGCTTTTGATCATGGCTTGTGAATGGAGCTTCCCCAGGGAAATTCAGGACCAGTCAAAGCGCTGGCTTTACTGAGGGTACGGGTTTAAAGGAGCACAGCCGCTCTGCTGTCTGCACAGCTGTGGGCTCTTCTCAGCTCTGCTCTGTGGGGTGCGTGAGGCTGAGCATAGCCCCAAGCTAAAAATGCTACAGATCCTCTCTTTTTACCAGGGCCCAATTTTTCTTGAATAAATGCTCTTCAATTTAGTCACTCCTTTTATTAATTTCCAGACCTCACAATGCTGTTTTGACAATTTTGCTGGTATTTCTGTTTCTGCTTGGGAGACACCGGAAGGATCAGAGTCATCTCTCCCTCACTTTGGAACTCCTACCTCTCCTGCAGTCCTTTCTGAGCTATGAAAGAGGATCTCAGTGAATAAGCAGAAACTCTCCGCGGAAGGGGACGTACTAGCCATGCTCCTCCATGGCTTTCAAGGCCGCTTTGAACTTGAAATCGGACTCTTACGCAGGAGTCTTGCTCATCAATTTCTAGTCAAGCTGAGTGAGAGGACAACAGCTGTGGGCAATGTGTGCTCCTGGGTCTACCACTTGGGATTGTGCCTAGAACTGGTCAAATAACTTTTCTCTCTAAGCCTTAGCTTCCTTCCACGGAAGGTGAGAGTGATGTTGGCAGTTTTCTCTATCCATAGGATTGCTCTACGGTCCAATACATATATTTGAAAATGAATATAAAAAGGCACCCTGGGAAGGTCCTGTCACAGACCCTGTCACTGCCACTGGGGTTCCTGTTTGTTGGCAATCATGTGTCCTGTTGGACCGGGAAGTGCATTGATAGGAAGACAATTATAGGTCCAGTTGCCCATGTTTTTCTAGGCCTGAGTGGACATATGTGTGTGTTGGTTATTCACAGCTCCTCTGGAATTCATGTGCTTTTGTATCAGGAAGTTCACTGAACCAGGCCAGAAGAGCCTGGTGCCAGGGAAGTTTGAGGGTTCTGTGCAGAAACAGAAGCAGTAGAGCCTCTTGCCCTGGTTACCACTCAGTCCAGACAGCATCACTCTGATGGGGTCCAGTCGCTGGGCCCTGAATGTGCTTTAATATTATGGTGTCAGGCTCTGATGACAGGGCACAGTGTGATATGCTGTTTTGCTGGCTTATAGATATGAAGTATTTCACAGAAGCATCTTCTCACTGTGAATAAAAACCTACATAGGAGTGGATATGTCTTAGCAAAACAAACTGCACAGACAGCAGAACACTACTGTACAAATTGATACCATTTTAAATGTTTCTGTAATGATTTTAACTTATTTGTAGAAAGAAAACAATGTATCAACACAATAAAAAATAGCATTACAATAACAAAATACATATGAACGCTTTACTGCTACTCAGATCTTGCCTACTAAAAATGACCAAAAAAATTACAAATGCACAGCCAAATCCGAACGACAGTTGTACTGGTTATAAATTTTCTTTAGCACTCAACAATATAACTTCCCAAGCCCCAGAAATCTCTAGTTTTTTCCTTTTGCTTTTAAAAAATTCTACCCTCTCTCCTTCTTCCAAATTAATAATTTCAAATAACTTTTAAATTAAAGAAGGGAATAAGCTAAATCCTCCTTTTCAAGGAATAAAAAGCCGATGGTTAAAAATAGCTGAGAGTAATACCTCCAAATGTCTCTACCAAGTATGCAGAAGATAATGGGGCTGTACGATGATACTTTGATTAGAAATACAGTCTTATTTAAAGCATTCCATGTTAATGTCTATATCAGATCACTAAAAACCTGCCCAGAACCCACAAATCCTTCAGCTCCAGTACCTGAGCAGGCCCAGAGCACTAGAATAACTTCTTTCCCTCCTCTCCCTCCCTGCCTGAGGGAAAGGACGAAGGCAACCACGTCACAGGCCGGCAAGTTACAGGGCTCAACACCTGCAGCAGCATCAATGTATGTCCGCGGTGGCCAAATAGACACCCTATTTATAGAGAGCCTGACTCAGCGGGCAGTGTGGAGTCACTCCACCTGTCCATGTCTGCTTTCGCTAAAGAGGCAGAATCCTGCCTTCCCCTGTCCCAGAGCCCAACAGTGACAAGGTCCTACCACCCAAGCATGAAACTAAGCACACAGTGGCCATCCCGCGCTAGAATACTGCACACCAGTATTAACACACTGAGCTGTTTTGCTTTTCCAAGCAAGTCTTTCAGGTTGTCACTTGGGTTCAGTGTAAAAGATACCAACCAGACATCTGAACAAAAATTGAAACATAAGCTGACTGTCTAAGTCTTTGAAGTACTGTAGCTTACACAAGTTTAGAAATAACTTGCTATACTCCCTCCTAGCCTTCCCCACCCCACAGTGAGTGACTGGAGGCTCTGCACCTATGTCTAGTCCTTGAGAATTCACTCCGGTCAAGAAATTCTCCCTTCAGGAGTCTCCAGAGCATTGCTTATCCAGCCTTCTGGTGTACCTTGCCTACAGCAGTCTCCGCCCCACGGGATGTATGGCATGTGTTTCGTGCCTCATGACCCCTATGCAGACTTCCCAGTACGTAAAGGATTGACCCTAATGACTTATTTCCATGGCTGAATTCATTCTTCTAGCCATCATGTAGTAGCCTATGTCCACAATATTTACAACTCTGAGTGTTTGATCGCTGCAGTATGGGCTCTTGCAATCATCGTTAGCAACGGGGAAGGCTCAGACCTGGGCACCTTGCCAGATTAGTAAAACTTTCCATGAGGAAAGCTTTTTGTTCTCTCCCAGAGCAGCTTAAGCTCAGGAAGGGGGGCGGGGTGTGCAGTGAGAGGAGAGAAACTCCCAGCCCAGACGGGACAGACATGGCCAGGCTCCCTCGTCTACCTGCTTGTTGTTTTAATGACATCTAGACTTCTGTAAACCCAAGAGCCTGTGAAGGAACTGAAAGGCCTCATTGTGGCAGAGGCCATGGGGTGGCCACAGTGACAGGGGGCATACAGTGGCAGAGAGGCAAACACCTTGGGGTCAGTCCTTGTAGCCAAAGTAAGCTGAGAGGAGAGTGCGCCATTCAGCCAAGAAGTGCTTCTGCTGCCATCGGTCGTCCCCTTCCTACAGATACTAGAATTTGTTCCACCTCCTCACAGGCAACTTAGAACAGCTTACATCGGACATGTACAAAAGAGGAGTCTGTGCAGAAGGGACCTTCACATCTCATGTATACAATCCAGAGAGGACCTGTATGGAACACGGCGCCATCATGCAACCCAGCTTCTGACAATGGCCACTTCAGGGAAAGAACTGGAAAAGCAGCTCACACAATTCTGTGGGGCGTTTTTAGAGAATTACATTTAAAAGAATACACGGTCCATAACACTAATATTTTTTAAATGTACCTTGTGGTTCTGCCACGCTCAAGAAGTCTGAATCAAAAACTCACATGTCATGGATATTGTTGGAACAGAGAAGAAATTATCGTTGAAATATACTTAAGGGCCAAGGAATTTTTGCAACAAAACTGGAAAGTAAACACGATTGAAAAACAAAGAATCCTAAGGAGGCCAAGGGGGGGAATCTGTTTTTCCTTCTGAGGCTTAAATCATCCTTGAGGTAGTTGGATGTCCAGAAAGTGTACCACCATGGTAAGTTTTAACATGTGGCCAGGCTCAGCACACCCCAATACAAATACTGAAAATTTAGGTAGACTCTCAAAACTGGACATAATAGCTTATCATTTCCTGTTCACTCTATATTCCCAGAAAATAAAATCAAAACTCAAAGGAAACAAAACACCACTGTACTTAGAGGATAGGTCCTTCCTACTTCCTTGCAAGGCCGGCTGCTTAGGATCACAGCCACTCTGCCCCACACACCTGTGCGGATGGAGCCAGTGGAAATGACTAAAGGACCCGCCAGAGCGGGCTGGCAGCCTGAATTCCGCAGGCAGGGGAAGCACCTCGAGAGACTGCTGTGCGGGGAGGACTGGCCAGTCTCCGTGCTCAGTCACCCAGTCCTCAGTCACCCAGTCATGCGGGCTGCCGTAGCCTCATGCTTGTCGCTCTACATCCCTGCGATTGCCAGAAACTCTGGTGAGGGCTCAGGGTACCTGGAGCCCACTCAGAATGGTAAACTCCAGGAGAAAGCTGTGCAGGAGTGGGGAGCCCTGCTCTGACTGCCTGGCTGTGGGGAGCGACAGTGCTGTCCTGGGGTGTCGGAGGGACCCAGAGATCCTTTGCTCGGAACACTCACACCAAAAGTGTGTTGACATCACCAGCTTTCAGTTCTTCCTGTTACATCAATGGGCAAAGTCTGTTTGCCTTTTACTAAGGCCACTTGAAATCAAAGCAGTTTTATTTTTTGGCTTAGATACTTGTGGTTGTTTCCAATCTTAACGCTCCTTCCTCAGTGTGGTTGTAAATGTAAACTGAGACTGAAAGGAAAAGACATGACACCCAGGATGGGCTCCTCTGCCTAATGACTGGCTGCCCCTCTGCCTTGGGAGAGCTCCTGGCACTGACTTCCTATGTCAGCAACGCTATACCTCAGTGCTGAGAGATTTGAAATGCCTGTGCTTCTTTTAGGCATCAAGGTGAAACAAAATATATACCAAACACCAGCACTGCCACCTCTGCCCCTCCATCCAGTCTCACAGGGACAGTGACAGCACCACGCTCCACAAGCTGAGTGACACAGCACCCTCACCTCACAGTCCACCTCAGCTGGCCCACATTCTAGCTTACCACAGAACTGCTTCTGACATGGGTAGCCATGACCTCCAGGGCAGTGGGAAACAGGGATGAACCTGCTTCCTGTCTCTGGGCCACAGGGCACTGCCCAGACGTGGGAGTTCAGGGCTGGCTGGTCCAAGTGCCTCTGCAAGGCCATCCTGCCCTTGACCAGGTGACAAAGCCCAAGCAGGAACACATAGCACTTCCTGAGGCAAGAGCATTAGTCACTCACCACGGTGGCTCCATGGTGGTTCTTAGAGTTAAGGAAACGGTGCTGTGTGGCTCATCACTGTGATCCTGACCACCCTGAGAGGCCTAAAGGCAGTTTTGTATACTGGGCATATGGACATGAATTTGCAGTGGGCAGACAAATACAGACTGGGGCACCTTTGACATCTTGTGGCCACAACAGACCTTCAGGAAGGTTCCCAGGGAAGCAATAGCCTTTGAACATGGATTCAAAGTGGGAAAGAGGCCCAGGAAGGTGAGGAGCCTCCTGAGAGCTGTCATGGGCCCCTTGCATAAAGACAGAATGGGAGCTCCAGGACACAGGGATGTAACCGACAAGCACACCACAGACCAGAGCACTGTGCTCAAGGGTTAAACATTTTTGAGCATAGATTCTGTATGCATCCTTCTCAAAAAGCTTGTAGCTTTGAATTAAACATTTGCAAGACAGCATTCAACAAGAACTTTTGAAACCCTGAAGCTTAAGAGTTTTGTCCACCAGGTCACGTGCGGCTGATGACTGTTACCAAGAAGCTTATAAGTCTCCTCACCCCCAGGCCAGCCCACCCAACACTGAGGCTTTTAGGAGGACAATGAGCAGAGCATGGCTGCACTTCCAAATGTCCCTTCCAAAGGTCCTCTTGAAGCAAAAGGGCTGCCTGGAGGTTGATAGCTACAGCGCTAGAAAAAGCCAACAGCTTTCAGCTCCATTACTTTCATGGAAGACGAACTAACAGAGGCTACTAAGTCTTCAGCTTTCAAGGGAGGGGAGATTGCACAAATCCTAGCACTGTCCTGGGCCCAGCTGGTGAGCACTCTGGCTTGGGAAACGACTCTCACCAGGAACATTGGCTGTGCCTTGGGTGGAGGCGGGCCCCAGCTGGACAGAAGGGCCCTGCTCCTCGTTCACAACCCCTGCGGGCCTGACATTTACATTAAATATTGAAATCTTTCCACATGGTCGCCCAGAGTAAAATATTAATCCTAGCGAGACCTTTGTCTCAAGACTGTTCTCTAAAGAAGCGCCTCTAGGCCCACAGTGCTCTCTTCTACTTCCCCTGCACCCAGCAATTCTTTGCTCAGCTTTCATCAACAAACTTGGGGATCCCAAGTTTGGCCCCAGGAAGCCCCAGCAGGGGCCACTTAGATGACTGGAGCTGAACCAGTGCCATGAAGCTCGCCACTGCAGACCAGCACAACACAACACGGCACCGCAACAGCACCCCCAACCACACGGGCGGACTGTCTCCCGCACCAGACGTCAGCCTGCTGGCGGCTGCTCCACACCCCGCCTTCCATCTTGAGCTCCCGGGTAGGGCGCCAGGTGGAGCGCACATCTGCACATCTGCAGGTACTTACCATCGTCCAGGTACAACTGGTCCAACTCTTCAGGTTCTCGCTTGATCGTTACAGGAATAGGGGCCAAATTATGATTACTGTCCTCACGCACCTCTGGCAGTGACAGTGGCCCGGTGGCTGGAGACTCGTTTCTTCGAACCTTCGCTGACTGGTGCTGCTGCTGGCCCGTGGCGGGAGAGTGGGCTGAGGACTGCAAGCAGGTTGGCTCGTGGGTAGCAGATGGAAGTGGAGAAGAGGGGCTGTTGGGACAGAGTGCTTGTTGGTAACCAAGGGAACAGCTACTGCTCAGATGTGGACTCACCTGCGGCTGCAGCAGGACAGGAGGGGGCTGCTTGGGCGAGCCAGGCTGCACAGCCATGGGCCTCGGCACTTCCTGAATGGTGGAAGCCTCTGCAGCCTGCGGCTGAAGTCCCAGGTGACCATGGGCCGGGCTGGTGATGCCCTTGGTGTAGGCAGCAGAAGAAAGGTCGTGGAGCTTTGGACTGGAGCTGGGCGGTGTGGACATCATGGTGCTCCTCTGTGGACATGGGGCGAAGCCGGCCACAAGGCAGGAGCCGGGGTCAGGTGGCATTGTGAGCTGCGGGCTGTGATACGGCCTTGGGAGAGGACTCAACCCCTGGCTCATGGGTCCACAGGTCAGAGCAGGCTCATAGTCATCGGTGGGTTCTGTTTTTATAATTGGAACTGTGAGGAGGGAAGAAAAAGTTAAATAAACACAAGTTGCAGATGGGTACGACCGGGCGGGCTGTGGCTAGGATACCCTGCACAAAACAAACAACGTCTTGACTGAGTCCCTGTCTCTGACTGGTTCTCCCACCCAATTAAAAAAGGAGTGAGTCACCGGCTGAGAGAGTTGCAGCTGGTTCTAATACTGAGAGAACTATTTTCCTTGGAATCTCCCCCAGCACTAACGTGCTATAAAAATCCATTTGCAAACTGCAGTAGAAGCTTTGGGCCCAAGGGCCCTTGGATTTGTAGCAATCAAAGCGAAATTTTAACTTGGAGGCACTACTGCTCTACGGCTACTGACGCTGTCTGGTAAATTCTGCACATGGAGTAAACCTGAGCATGTGGCGGGGCGTCCTTGGAAGCCAGTGAGAATCTGGCTGAGAAGATAAACAGTTCTGCTGCAGGACAGAAGCTGTGAATCACAACAGGAGAAGAGCACTTTTGTGTGGGCAGGAATGGCTGCCTCTCCCTCTTCTCCTCCTGATTTCCACTCCTAAATGGGGGACCCTGCGGAGACAGGCACCGGGAAACCCCACAGCTCTTCAGAGAATCGGGAGCTCCCAGCTCACTAGACCACGTAGAGGCCGATGGTCCAGGAAAAGTGCCCAAAAAGCCTCTGTGGCTGGGCACTGGTCCCAGGCTGTGGCCAGAGTAGGCGCCAGGCTCCTCCCCCAGCAGCACAGGCTTCTGTGCCTTCGTTTCCCAGGGAGAGCTGGGGAAGTATGGAGGTGGGGGGTGGGCTGGGAGGGGGTGCCAGGCAGCCTTTGCAGGGGGCCCGTTCCTGCCCTCTTGCTTCCTGTGCTGCCATGTTCTTCCTGGTTCAGCCTATTCTGCTTCTCAGAAGAGCCAGCCAGCTCTTCACAAATGAATTCCACAAACAACTGGCAACAGCACACTTCAGTTCATGACAGACCATGATGCTGCTCATGCCAAGGTGATGTGTCGGCCCCGCAGGAGGACTGCCCTTCCCCGGGAACTGACAAGTCACATGTGGCCCTTAAAACATGCACACTGTTTTCAGGACAAACATGCATTTCAAGGAAAGCTCAGTCTCATCTGTAAAGAAATTCAGCTACATCTACATTCTGAGAGAAATTCTTTAGCCAGGTCTTTTGCCAGCAAGAATACGTGTCTATTCCCTGTTAAGGCCCTGGAAGATCTGTGTCACCAGCAACTACGAACAATGAACCAGAATCTTCTGGAACTTGGCTCTCAAGGGACTGCCTTGCTGATGGTGGCCTCCACTGCGCATCTGGGTGATTTTGTGGAGGCTAGTGTAGGGCCAGGTTGTTTCCTGGCTGCCTGATGTGCCACACCACCTAGAGAAGAATGTCACCCTAGACCAAGGATCCACACACTCAATCTCCAGGCCCAGCAGTGACACAAGCCTGCAGGGGCAGGGTTCCTGAGGGGCACCGCAGCTGTGTTTGCAGCTTGGCTTGTTTCCACTTTCATTCATCCTAATTATTTACCTCGCTGTGCCGACTGGGCAGGTATGAGTGCTGGAGTGACTGAACCGCAGGAAGGGCTGCCGTTTAGAAGGGAAAGAAGCAGTCAGGGTAACAGTGAATTGGGGCCGCAGCCACACTCAGAGAGGAAGCACAAGGTCCTCCAGTTGTCTCAGGCTCTTGGCCACAGTACAGTCCTTCCAAAGCTACCTGGGACATATGGCCAGTGCAAGGAGCCAAAGGACCAGAGCAGGTGGAGGACAGACTTCACAGGGAGCCCAAGGAGCACCGGACTTGTTTGGTCAGCCACACAGACTTCACCAGTACACCGAATACCATCCCAGAGAGGACATGGGTCACCTGCACATAAAGGCCTGCCATGGGCATGCTGTCCATTTCTTCCAGGAGAGTACCACCCATTCGGGGCGTGGAAGAAGGGCTCTTGACATGCTGGGCTCATTCAAGAGCTGCCACGTGTTGTACAATAACATCAGGACAACCTGCTGCACTGAGGGAAGTCATCTGATCACACTGGAAGGAGGTGCAGGTCCATGTGCAGCCAGCATTACCGGAAGAGGGCCCCACATGGCACCTTCTGAGGGCTGTGAAGACTTCCCATTGGCACATCTTTTACTGAGCAACCTGGAGTCTGGGGCCGACTGCTGAGCAACCCCCGAGGACAGAGGCAGGGAATACCCTCACTGGGGAGCAGACCTGGCTGTCGGAAGGTGGGAGCTGTGTGAGCCACAAGGGCAGGCCTACTTCTATACAGCTCCAGCATGCTTGAGGGAAAGGCTCATGGTGGCTCAGATGGCATGAAGCCTGGAAGGGCTCCCCCATCAAGAATTCTCCATTAACTGAGGTAGCCCAAGGAGCCACAATAGGGAGGAGCTCCTGTGACTAACGCTAGATACACACAGGGCTTCCCCAGAGACCTCCACGTGAGGTATGATGTCCCTCACAGGCACCCATCTGTTTTCTCTCAGACTCAAAGAGTCACAGGCACAGGCGGTGACAGCTGGCTCCTCTGTGGGTCCTACATCTGCTGCACATGAGGGAAGGGCCCACCGCATGCCAAGAGCCAGAGGGACATCCTCCTATTTATCAGAAAAGAGCACTGTAAGTCATTCCTTTGACAGCACAAAGTCACAAACAAGAAACCAGCTGGGGGTCCCCCACCTTTACAAGGGGCTGTGTCTCCCAGGGGCAGCTCTGGAAGCCCCTAGTCATCTGGAGTCAGACAACATTTGAAGGCCAATTTGTCACCTCCAGCACCCGCGCCAGCTCCAAGCATGTGCCCCTTCCAGACAGCTCTGTGGAGGAGGAGGCCAGGTTCCAGGAACTGCCCCCAACCAGAACCGTTCCAGCCTGTTGCCAGCAGGTTATAAATCCAGAATTGGCAAGCACAGGACGAAGTCAGACTCTGAGAGGCACCTGGGAGGTGGGGCTGGGTCCAGGCTCTGGATGACTATAAGGGCTCAGCTGTTGCAGAAAACGGCACCCGACAAATGATTAGGGCTCTGGGGTACCCGAGTCTCCAGTTCAGAGGATGCCCCTGAGAAAGGCCAGGGTCCACACAACAAAGATTAATTCTAAATTAAACGGGTAATTTTCAAAGCTTGTGCTCTTAAGAAAATATATGGCTGGAAGGTTAAATTAATACCCTGCTGGAACACTGATGCGCGGGCAGGTACCAGGCCTAGCTCGTTTCTCACATAAAGCACCGCCTGAGCACTGTAAAAACTCTTGCCCCGACTGCCCCACACAGCATGAAAGGTGCAGTCCAGTAAATGCCAGAGGCCACAGTTTATCTGCCACACAGGGACAGTGACAGCCAGCGTGAGCTGGACTTGAGCCAGTGATCCAGAGGCCAGGCCGGGCCGGGTGAGCAGCGGGGCAGGTGGTGCCTGCTGTGCTGAGCCCTGTGAATTCTGTTGTTTATGACCCGTTTAAAAACGCCCACTGCCTGGGAGCTAATTTCTGCATCTCTCCAACCATGTCAGGGTCTTCCTGGATGCAACACAGGCACCCTAAACACTGGGAGGCACCTTCTGTCCATGGGGAGCAGAATTCTGTAGTTATGGGGTGACCCCAGGCTTCTAATTCTGGGGTATAGAATGGACCAAGATGGAGGGTGGGCCCCAGGTGGGTGGAAGGCTGTGTGGATGCCTTATGCTGCCCCTCACCACCTTGCCTCTGCATCCCGCTCCTCGCTAACCACCCAGCCCGCAGCCAGTCATCCAGTGAGCGAGGCTCAGGCCTCTCTGAGACATGGACCTGCTGCCCTTAGCAGAGCTGGCCTGCTCTGAGACTGCAGCCAGTGTCGGCAATCGCTTCATCCATGTTGAGGTGAAAGGAGGGCACTGGGGACCAACACGCAGGGAGGTGCCCTTCTAACAGTGGCATCTCATGTCCAGTGCTTCAGCCCTAGACCCAGATTCCAGCCTGATCTTTAGGGCTGAGTATCACACAGGTTGGCACAAGGGGAAGATGCAGAACGTGTGTCCTGCCGTCTGCTAACAAAGCACCACCAGATCCTTGCATCTGGCTGCGATGTCCCTGCTCCTAGTTGAGGGACTAAAGCCCCTTTCTACCATTCTCAGCCTGGCTGGTGAGGTGCCAGCTCAGGGCTAGAGTTGGGGGTACAATTTCTTGCTAACTGCCCAATGGCACCTGAGTGAGAGAAGCCCTGTCCTAGAAGACACCAGGCACCCAGGGCCTCCAAGCCTGCCTTCCTTCCAAGGGCTTTTACTCAAAACCCAGCCAACTCCAGATGGTCATGTCAGCTTCACACTTCGTCTCTCCTTATCCCCCACGGTGGCAGTGCTGTCACACACAACCCATGAGACAGAGAGGGGCTACGAGCTTCAGCAACTGAGGAGGATCTCTAGTCACTTGGCACCTGCTAGAGGATTTTGGGGGTGAAGCATGCTAGCAGAAAAGCTACGCGGTGTTCCGCCAGCCCCACCCGGAGAGCCAGATGGATGCGTGCAAAGTCAGGGACCAGAGTGAGTGCACATCGGTCTCCTGCAGCATCTAGGAAGGGCAGTGGCTGAGTGTCTTGTGAGACTGCAGCATCTAAATGGCATTTTTCATGTGGACTTCAGAGAAAACCAGAGCTACAAAGGAAAATGCCTCTGTTTCCTATTAGTGAGGAATAGAAAGAACGTGCGGCGCTGGTCCCACCCCGTCTCTCAGTGCCGGAGGGTGGGGAGGCATGGCAGAGGGACCCCTCGGAGAAAGCTTTCTCCTCAGGCTGACGCTGAGTGTGATGCAATGTCTCCATCCTGCTGGGCTCGGGCAGGGGGCACGTCACAGGATCTGGCCCAGCGTAACTCACTGCGATGCTATGTAATGGCACACAGAAAAATACCACATTACCCAAGTGGTGAGTTTATAATCTAAATTTATTACAGAAAGCAAAAGTGTGAAAGATTAATGCTGATCTTTAAGGCCTGCTGGTGTCCACAAAGCACACTCTCATGGAGAAGGCGGGCTGCTGGTGTTTGTGCGGTCGTGTGAAGCGTGTACCACCATGCAGGTCTGGCAGCCGCACATCGGCCTGAACTCCTTTGCCTTCTGCTTCGAAGTCCCACTGTGTGGTGCTGAAGTTCGGTCACACAGTCAGCATTCCACAGGGCCCCTCCTAAGCTGCAGACTCGGGTCAGGAGGCAACTTCAAGGAACCTGAGTCCTGTGCTGAAGTCTGGCTCCAGGCTGGAACTGACAACATCTCCACGGTCCTCTTGGCCCGGTGCTTCAGTGAGAAGTGCCCGAAATGCAATGGGGAGCCCTCTCTCTGGACCCTCCTGCAGCCCCCACAATGTTGGAGTGGGGCTAAGAACCTTCAAGAACATTCCTGTTCTCTTTTATGGCTCTAAGCCCGGGGGAGGGCCCTTCTATATCCCTGGACCATGAGGGACCCTCCAACAAGCCCACCAGGCTTCCTCTGGCCATGCCCCGGGCCATCTTGAGCACCTGAGTTCTCTCAGCAGATTTGGGCTGCCTTGGTGTGTCCCAGGACCAGGGCTAGGGAACTCAGCACTACAGCTCACAGATCTGGGGGCATTCCACTGTAACCTAGTGTGTCCCTTGTTCCTCCTAGGGCTTGGCTGTGGGTCCTGCAGGACAAATGGCTCTGACCTGGTAGTCCTTTCTACCCAGCCAGGCCACAGGCTGCTCTGAAGTGACTTAGTGGGGATGGAGAACAGGCATTCTGCCCAGCGCCCCCTCAAGACTCTCTTGCTGGTGCAGCGTCTCTACTCTATGCCCATCTGAGGATCTGGGAGGCACAGACTGCTCTGATAGGCAAAACAGAACAGAGGCTGAAGAGGACTCCAGGAGGACACAGCAGCAAAACTGAAGTCTGACTCTCTTCTTGCCCCAGATTCCCAAACTCTCACCTTGATGGCCAGGGCCAGGGCCAGCTCCCGCAGACTTTCCCTCAACTAACAAGCAGGGTTTGGCCCATTCTCACTTGGGGTTACAGAGGACAGTAGCATGATTTCTGCGGGTAAACTCAGGCCATCCCAGGCACACAGATGCCACGCAAAAATATGGCGTGATGTCTTTCATGAGCTCCCTGCTGTGATGAATGGCAGCACAGGGACTGGGCTCTCCTCTGTGGCTCTGGGCTCCTGTCCCACTGTCCTCTCTGTAGGCCCACAGATGCAGAGACCCATCACCCACACACGACAGGGAGATCATATGTATCCTTCCTAGGAGCTCCACTGCAGCTGTCAGACCAGGACAGCCACCGGCATATGCTGAATCTCCGAGGACAGGCCAGTCTCTCCATCTGAACTGCCCTAAGTTTGGGGGAGAGGCTTTATAAAGTGTCAGTAGTTCACAGGTCCAAATGTTTTATGTAGAAAAATAAGACAGTTCTCTAAATCAATGTGTGACTAAACCGTCTTATCAGCAAAACTTTACTGTTGCACACACTCTGTCCATGCCTGGCAGAGTGCCTCAGGTCTGATACGTAAAAAATAAAGTAATCAGTGGATGGACAAAAGCACTATTCTATTGTGCATGCTGTAATCTTGGCATTCTGGGAGGCTGATATAGAGAGATTTTGAGTTTGAATCAAGCTTAGGGAACTTAGCAAATTGGGGAAATGGAGCTCAGTGTGAAGGCCCTGGGTTCAATCATCAGCACTATAAATACAAGAAAAACCACCCCCCCAGTCATGCAGTAGGGTAGATAGTCCTATCATCTGTGCTTTCTTGAAAACACCCTTTCCTAACTCATAGGCTGCAGATACACAGTTCTCCTGCATGTCTTGGGCAGCCACCATGCCAGTATGTGGCAGCCCCTGGGAGCGAGAAAGCTGCTCAAGTCTGTCTCCCTCCCTCCTGACTAGAGCAGCTGGGCTTGACTTCTAATTCTCACAGGCCTCAGTTTCCCTAGCTACAGGATGAAGGCGCAAGTTCTGTCTAATGATTATGAAGATTAAAAACAAATATGCCTGATAAACAGGTGGCTGTCTACTCCCCAGAGGGGGCCTACTGCAGCAGTAGTAGCCTACACTCCACTTTCCAAAGTCCACCCCTGGAGGAGGTGGACAAGCCTAGGGCTCTGCATGGATTGTACTTTGTCCTCCAAAACTTGTAGTAACGTCCCAACTTCCAGTGGGGTGCTACTGGAGAGGCGCTTTCAGGATGCAGTCATGACTATATGCTGCCATGTGGGTGGCCTATCTGTGAGGACTGGTGTGCCCATAGGAATCTACTTCTCTCTGCTGTTTGAAGTCACAGCAAAAAGTGGACTCACCCCAGAGCCTGAGTGTGCTGGCACCTGGTCTCAACCTCAGCCCCAGGACTGTGAGGCCTGGATATCTGTTGTCTAACGCCTAGCAATGGTGTGTCCTCATAGCTAAGCAGGTGAGCAGATGTTGTTATAGGCCTTGGACTCTGAGTAGAAGAGGACACCCTGGGATGCAGTGCTTGATGCCTGTGGGCGGCCTGCATGCCGAGCATGATGAGGAATGATTGACTGCATTGTAATCTTCCCTCTTATCCCATTACCCACATTTTCAGTGACCTCAAGTATCTCACCTTGAATTGCCTGATATGTTCTGAAGTACTGGACAAGAGAAGTTTTGTTCAAGGTCTAGACCCTGAGAAAACAAAGATCCGATTGTCCTCCTCCACTGTACAGCAGTAAAGCCCAAGTTTTGACATCAATATGAACAGCCAGCAATGATGGGGCACGACTTTTAACTAAAAACTAGAGGAAAGCAGTGAATGGAGCTGCCCAAATTCAGCCCCTGGAGGGCGAGGACACACCACTGCTCTCCAGCCAGAGCAACCTGGGCTGAGGAGACTCAGGGCAAAGGAGGAAAGAATGCATAACATCCATTCTCTGTCTGGCACGGGGATTTGAGCTGCAAATCCAAGATCCTTCCTCTTCTCCTTGGTGATATGGAACCCAGGGCTTCTAGGAAGCGCCGGTTTATACAACAGCTGCGCTGCGCACATCAGAGATCTAAGGACTAAACTTGAGCTTCGTTGTAGCTGACCATGAGCCAAGCAGCAGCCTGAGTGCTGCTGTGCACTGTCATTTAGCCTCACATCAATCCTGAGGGTTGGAGATCAACCGTGTCCATTTCAGAAGCATGAAAGTAGGCATACAGAGATTAGTTACTTCACCAGTGCCTCAGGCCACAAGCAAGAGTGAGGGCCTGACCTAGGCAGGAATGAGGGGCAGGTTCGGTTGTCTGTGGGTGTCGGCCCCAGCCCCAGGTGTGAGTGAGCCCAGCTTTCCCAAGGGCATGGTTACTCGGAGATCTGATGGTTACCAATTAGGCTGATGGCAGAGGATGGTCAAAACAGAGCAGACAGCCAAAAAATACATTGATCAGGTTTCATGTAATAATTGCCAGTGCTGCACTTTGTATTCTGAGAAAATGACTCATCTTGGTGGATCTCATCCAAACAGCTGCAGATCCAGAGTCTACGGTGATGGTCAGAGGATGAAGAGCCAGGCCAGGGCCTTGGGGCTTTACAAGCAGCCTAGGGCCCTGTCTGGGAGACAGGCTTGCAAATGGGTGGGCTGGCCCACCCTGGGGTGCACAGGTCACAGATGGAGTTAACTTTCTAATGGTCCCCTTGTTCCTCACAAGTCCCAGAGCCCAGACTTCTTGGGTGTTCAGCTCATGCTGACTCACAGTCCCGTTTGTTTTTGGTGGCCTGTGGCCCTCAGACTTCTATATAAAACAGCCCTCCCACCCCCTCGCCTGGTGGCTGTCATGTGCCCTGACCAGTTCCATAGGAGTCGGAGCGGTGGCCACATTCTGTCTCCTTGTTCCATCCCCAGGGCCAGGGCTCTCCACCCTCACAGGCTTTCTCTCAAGCCAGTTCAGATGGTCATTCTACAGTTTGTTCCATTTCTCATCTATAATTTTTTCTGGGGAAAACTTGTACTCCAGAGCCTTTTCCTATGTGAAAACACAGCGTCCAAGGAAGCTCTGGGTGTGTGTGTGAGTGCACGTGTGTGACATCTGTATCTATACATGCCATGAGTAGAGATGAGGGATCCCCATTTCTCCTCTCCTCACTTCCCACCTTTGTGTTTCTCTCCTAGAGACTAGCAAGAGCAGGAAGCACCCTTGGGAGGACCAGGGCCCCGCAACAGGCATGAGTTAAGTGACTCTGCCTGGCTGAAAATGCAGAAAGTGACAAAGAAAGGCACCTCTCCTCACTTGGGGTTAACATGAGCCTCTGCAGGGGACGGAGAATGGGCCACACACCTCTGCTGCTCCCAGATAGAGGCGCTCTGTGCACAACACATGCTACAGGGGAAAACGCTTCAAACTTTCAGGGATCAGCCTGACTCCTGATTGCAGGGAGCCCTGGGAGATGCAGGGGCCCCCCACAGCTCCAGGAACCCTCCACTCTCCTGCTGGCTTCTCCACAAGGACTTTATTTTGCCTTTGGAGGAGAGAATCAGGACACTGGAGTCCCCTAACTTGACATGTCCTTTGGTCACTTGGAAGGTGACCATATGCATGTCGCAGGATAGAAACAGCAGCATGATCTGCTTTATTTGAAATGGTGGGGTGGGCTGTGAGAGGAGGAGGCCGGGATGAGCACATGTGGGCAGAGCCCAGGCTTCGCCCCAGGAGCAGAGGAACTCACGACAGGAGCACAGTAAGAGCCACGTGTGGGGTGGCCTGTGGCTCACGTCTGCCATGCTGGACATTGCATGGACAGGAGGATGTCTGAGGGCTACCTGGGAAACCTCTGCTTCACCAAGTCCTGAGTGTGGCCCGGCCCAGGACAGGAGGTAACTGGTGCCAGGCAGAGACGGGACCATCTCTGAAGCTGGAAAAGCAAGTTCCAGCTCTCAAGGCTGATGAGACTAATTGAGAAGCAAAGAGGCAGCCATCACTCACAAGGCATTGGAGAGTGACTTTATTTCACAGAACAGGATGGGGGAGGCTGAGACTAGGGGCACAGCCCTGGGCCCTATGAAAGAGGCTATTGTGAGCCCAGGAGTGCACAGCTGACCTGTACACCAGGCTGCTGCAGCTATCAGAGTGCCACTCCTTCACCAATGCCAAGAGGGACATGTAGGAGTCTTGCCAGGGTGCCCGCAGTGAGCCACCAACTGGGACAGTGACTGGTTCACTCCAAGCTCACGTCCTCTTCCCAGGAGAAGGAGGGGCTGGGGGCCAAGGCCAGCACTGAAGACACAGGGTGTGTAAATCAAGAGGAGGTCGAGGCATTCTGAGTCTGTCCAAATCTCGCTTTGTCCCAAAGGAAGCTAAGCAACTATTTAAAGTCACTATTAAGCACCCATAGTGATCTGGTAAAGATAAATAGTTTCAGATTAATCTTTATATCCTGTGGACTTGGGAACAAAACAAACTGATAAACTCAGTGGAAAAGGTCAATCCAAAATGGCTCTCAAGGACCCAGGCTGTTCACAGTGCCCTTGTTGGAGCAGCTGGAGGGACACAGCTTGTGGCTCTGTCCACATGCTTCTCGATGTCTCCCGCAATGACCGAAGGGGACGGAGCTTTCTGAAGATGCCTTGTGCAGTGCCAGGTGGTTTCTTGTGACATCCAAGGAAGATTCTTGTGGGGTTTGTATACTGTCTTGCTGGGTCCTTCAAGATGTTGGCAGCAAAGGTCTGCACCCACCAGGTGGCAAAGCAACCCCTGATAGGGCTGCTGTCTGGGACACACAAGGCCTGAACTGGAGTTTACATGGGCTTTTTGCCCAGCAACCTCTGCTGTAAACCACAGCTGCTGCCCCAGCAGTTCTCTCCCGATGATCACTGGGGTCTGCCGGAGCCCTGTAGGAGGTAGGCCCCATCCATGCCATTCCCGGCCTTTCCAGCTTGCATCCTGTGGCATGGCCATTACTTCTGAAACCAGTGCATGCTACTTCCCTTTGCTCTCCCTTGAGCAAGCAGTAGATTTTCAATCTTAAGTGATGGTGATGTCATATGACCAGAAATATGGGCTCTGAAGGGAGTGATGTCGTGCTCATCATGGAATTCAATATTCCATCTCAAGGGTGCTTCAGCCCAGACCCCATGCTTTCCTCACAAGGTCAGAGTACCTGGGCAGGGAGGGAATGGCCATCCTGAGGAAGACATGTCCCTGCTGGTCTTCACCTCCCGCAGCAGATTGGCCAATTGATAGTCTTCCTATGAAGCTGTTTACCTACTGAGTCACCTCAGCAGGGCTGCCAGTCCTTAGTCCCTGGTCCCCGGGTGCCAAGGACAGGACAGCAACTGCACCTGGCACCTACTTGTGCCAGCCATGTGCACAGGCAGGGTGAGAGTGGGGTGGGTACTTCAGGAGCACTTCTAGTAACTAAAACAATTTCAGACAAAAGATTAAACTTTGAAGATTCAACAATCTGTCAGGATTTATTTTCTTATTTTAAAGAAATATTGACTTTGGGACATATTTGAGCTTATAACTTAGTTTTCTTTTTCTAAAGAGTCTTGGTCCTGTGGAACACGCATCACCAGCCCCCAAACCCACTAGGATCAGGGACACAGGACACTCTCTAGCTGATGTTCAGGCTGGCATGGACACTCGCGCTCCATCCCATGAGAGATCCATCCCCCTCCCAGAATGCCTCATCTCTAGTCCTCACTGATGTTCTAGAAAACAGTGTGGACCTGTGCCCATTCCTGACAGAGTCTGTCTCATGACAGGCGTCGGGCATCATGGCTCAGCCGGAACGTTTTCTTCTCAGGAGATTAGATTTGGCCCAGTTAGACAAAACCCGGGACAAACAAGCAGTTTAGGAAAAGTTCTCTGGGTGCATGTGGACTCCAGCCTCTTCTCTGGTTGTCTGGTATTCTCTCCAGTCTGTACTGGATGGCTGTCCAGGGTTGGCAGGCTGAGCTTGGGGCTCCCCAACTGGTGGTGACTATTTTGCTCGAGGGGCCTTACTTTCAGGGGTGCCACCTACTGCACACAAGTGGGTAAAGGGAGCCAGGCCATCCTTGGCCCATCAGGGAGTGCTCCAAAGACACCAGCCCACTAGCACTCAGAGCCCTGCACTTTTATTTTTTTGCTCAGCCTTTATTTTTTTGCCATCAAACCGCTGTGACAGGTTAGTTTAAAATGTGTGGAACGGAGGGGTGGGAAGGCCAGGCACACAGGTGGGTGACAAGGGACCTGCCAGTTGTGTTTATCTGTGGGTGAGTCATCAGAAGACAACTTCAACACGACAGACATCAGCAGGACCTTTCTCAAGGACTTGAGGGACGGAAGATATCTGTTGCAGCTGATAGAGGTATCATACCTTACATGCAATTTTCAGGCAAAATCTAAAATTTATGTAATTGTGTAGGATAATAAACTTCACAGGTTAGATTTGAATGGATTTATTTCTGTTATTGTGTATACCACAACAGCTCATTTATAATCGCACTAAGAATCTGCCCCAGTGCAGAGTATCTATCACAGCCACAGACTGGACACAAAGCCCACATAACAGTATAGGTGTTCTCAAGGAAACACTAGCAACCTCACAGCTAAGTCAAAAAGGACAAGGACAGCAAACCAAAAACAACTTGGCCTTCATTAAATGTCTTCCACCTGCCCCATCTGCAGAGCTTTCATCTACACAGAATGGGTCTCTTGAACTTGGAGCTGCTAATTCTTCCTCAACGATTATGGTGCACTTAGCCTAATAACTGTGCGGTAGAAACAGCCTAAGCAGGGTCCTGAGATGCAAACACATTAGCGTGAGCATGCACAGTGCTAGAGAGCTCATCAGCCACTGTAGATCATGGCCTCATCATCCTCAGACTCAGCCCCAAAGCTGTAGAAGGCCCGAAGTATGTGTGTGTGTGTGGGGGGGGGCACCAGACAGAACACCGGACACGCGGCTCCAGTTCTCTGTTTATTAATTTTAAGAAGCACATACTGACAGCTTGCCACGCACCAGCATGGAGCAATGCTGAGGATGCAACCCTCAGAAGACTGAGATTCCTCTAAAAGCGCTCACAGTCTGGTGATGTGGGGACACAATCATGGCTGACGATTGCCTCAGGTGCCCAAACCACTAGAGGCAAATGTCCGGGACAGCAGGATGGAGTAGGCTGCAGCCAGGCCAGGACCAGATGGGCCTGGAGCCTGGGAACGAGCTGGGAAACACCTGCACTGTACTGAGCCTGGGCAGGGTGGGCAGCGGGCAGAGAGGGATCCTGGGAGGCGTGCACAAGGAGGGTGGGCGATGGAGGTGGGGGTGCAGCTGGCAGAACGGGGTGGCTGGCTGCAGGGTGGGGTTTGTCCAGAAGAGGGAGGCAGGCTCAGCCTGCTGGCTTCGTGGTCTCTGTCACTGCCTGCACAGGTCCCTCTACCCGCTAAAGCTCAGCGCTGTGTGCAGGGACCACAGTGAGCAGTGCACCAAGTAAACAGAAAAGGTGAATGCCTGTGCACCTCCTATGCTGCTTCCAAGAGCACTTTTTCCTTATATGACCTAGGATTTCTTTAAAGTATTCAATTTTTTGTTCAACCATGCCCCAAATTTAATTAGAGCATAATCAATACACTTTAAAAAAAAACAGGCTAAATATTTTCTTTTCTAAGATATATTGTGCATTATTCTAAGAATGAACAGTATTCACAAAATGGCAGAGAGACATCCCAGAAACCCAAGAAGTGCAGCAGTGTGTGGCACAGGGAGTTGGGCCCAGGGTTACAGGTGACATTTCTCTTAGCTCTTCACAGACACCCTCATTACATGATCACTTGGCAACCAAATCCTATTATTCAGATCTTGAAAGGCATTTCTATATGTGCCTGATAAAACAGTTAATCCTAGCAGTTTAATACTAACTTGGACATTCTATGCTTTTCTTATATCTTGGGTACTACAAATGACATTTACATTTAGAGAAAACGAAAACCTCTGAAACAAATCTAGATTTTACTCAGATGACAATGTGACTGTGCAAATAGTTTTTAGTGTACAGTTTCCCTCTCATACGAATCTTATCAGTTTTTAGGGGGAAAAAGCAACAATATAACAAGATTGTTGATATAGCTGAGCTTACCCAAATACTGTAAAATTCAGGGTGACAACAATGCCATGTCCTCTACACACATTCGGCTGCCCAAAATATATTATGATCCCATTCAGGGAGCCTGGGACGCTGTGAACACACCTTTCTTTTCTACCACTTAAGAGGATGAAAAGGCAAGCAATGGTGTTTTCTTTAAGAAAACAGCCTAAAGGGTTGAAAAGGCAGGCTGATTTGTTTTAAGTGAAAACAATCCATCCCCAAAACATATAAAGGGACAATTAGACTGAGCAAAAGGAAGCCCGTGTTCTAGGGAGGTGAAACTGTTCAGCAGGGACATGCTGTGTGCGGAACATCACCACGAGCACAGAAGTACTGCATTCCCTTGGGGCCACCTCGTGCGCTCGCCTTCGGGCTCAACCACAAGGTTTTATTCCTGAAGGCACCTGCACAATAGCTGTAACTGTTTGCTTTCCACCTTAAAGACCTACAGAATTTCACTCCATACCAAGACCACCTCGGCTTCTGAATCCAAAAGAGCCACACTTAGCTGTTGTACATTTGCAAGAAGCCAACAAAATGACAAGTGATTATCCCAATATGCATCGGTAGTGAGAGAAAATACATCCAAGGCTTCACTTTTCTCAGAGGGAATAGATGACTTGCTAACAAGCGATCACACAGTTTAAATATACAACACAACCACGCTGTTTTACAGCAACACCATCTCACAGCTTCTGCACCTGCTAGAAAAAGCACGCTCTCGGCTCATTTTCAGTGCTTAAGGTCAGAAAGACAGCGTTACCATTGGCAGGAAGGTAGGTGAAATGCTGGTACTGACTTCTCTTTCTCTTCCCATTGCAGACATAGAAACTGACTTGGACAGGGCTGGTTATTCTCTGGTTGCGGAAAGGTGGTATTTCAACCACCAGAGAATTCTGTTGAGAAAACAGCAAAGAGAAAGCAGACAATCAGCATCATACAAACTAAAACCGCTTTGTGTTTAGTATCATACCCATGCTCCTCTATCATGTTTTAACTGCTTAGTGGATTTCTGCAAATACCCAGCTCTGGCCACCCACACTTGGCTTGGCCAGCGCATGTGCTCACCAACAGGGAAGAGGCTGACTTGACTCCTGGATCATCCAGGAACCAGCAGACCTTTGTGGTGAAGCTGAGCCCACATGGCCTGAGGGAGAAGCAGTGAGCACCAAGGGCGAGTGTCCACTTGGGAGCGGAGGCAGCCTGGCTACCTTTCAGGCAGGAGAGGGGTCTTCAGGAGCCCCGGAGCGTGCAGCTGTCCTAACACCCGAACCTCAGACTGATCGCACCACATTTGCCTTGCTGCGAGGGACTGCACAGCGACCTGTGCAGGTGCCTGCCCACAGCTGGGGAGGAGAAAGCACTTCTCAGGGACACTGACTCTCTGGGGGCAGAGGTGCTGTGACACTGGCCACAATGCCTGTGTCAGCATCCGAGGCTCACTGAAGCTGAACAGGAAAAGGTGGTGCTCAGCCCAGGGTGGGGTCGTGGAATGAACAGGCATGCGGAATGGGGCAGCTGATGGTGGCCGCTGTTTCCCTTTTTGTTTTCTAACAAAACATCAGCAGCCTCATTTATAATAACCATGGTACGGCAGGGACAGATGTGAAAAGCAAGCTGGGAGAACGTGGTACCGTGTGTGAAGCCATGGCGGGGGCCCAGGATACCCAGACCTGACTGTGGCTGAGCAGCTACAGGGAGGCAGGGCCCGCGCTGAGCCCCAGCTCTGGGATGCTGGTGTCCCAGGGAGGGCTGATCCTGTGTGGGTGGCAAGTGATTTCTGAGGGTAGTTCACTTATAAAGCGTCTGCATTTTTAATCACGTGATTCGGGTTTATCAATTGAGGGAAATGTGTAAGAAAAATCTATTGTATCACTTCTTTTGTTAAAATAATTAGTGCTAATTATAATTAGCAAGTGCTGGTACAACGGTAGCAAATCGATCGTGCAAAATTGACTAAATCATGCCAATAATAAATTACAGAAGTTAGAGAGGACTGAAGACAAAACCAAGGTTCAGCCTCTTCCATGTACAGATGGAGAAACTGAGGCCACAAGCCTAACGTGGAGGACTGGTAGGTGCTGGGACCCAGCCTGAGGGCCTCTTGAGGATCGGCCCCCGGAGACTGCACTCTCTCTGAGCAGCCCACTTTGGTTATTTTGTTCACTTTGTTTGGAAGAAATGGGAAGCACACAGGTACAGTGGCCTGAACAGCGTTCTGTCAGCAGAGTCGTTCTGGGTGAGGGAGCTCACACGCCAGGACGGAGGATGGAGAGAGAGCAGGGGTGGCATCCTCAGTGCCCAGGGGCAGGCTGCCTCTCAAGGCTGCCATGGCCGGTCTGTTCCTGCTCTGCTGCCGGCAGTCTGAGAGGGAACCTCAGCACCCCAAATCTGTTTGCTCCTTTGCACAGGTAAGATAAAGAGAAAAGATGCAGCCCAGGGAGGCTCCTGAGGACCCAGTCACACCACAAAGAACACAGCAGCACGGCTACTGCCCACGCACAGCTAGAGCTCATGGATGGCAGTTCATAGGGAAACAAAGAAGTCGTCATGGAGCAAGAAGTGGAGGAAGACAAAGAAAGCAAACATGTCGCTGATGCTCTGGCCCCCGGGCTCTGGTCCTGATATTGGCATAGGCTGATGCACTGAAACCCTCTAAATGGACAAATTTCAGGACAAAAATTCTGCCTTTGCTGGCGACCTGTGCT
This sequence comes from Petromus typicus, assembly GCA_004026965.1. NCBI lineage: Eukaryota > Metazoa > Chordata > Mammalia > Rodentia > Petromuridae > Petromus > Petromus typicus. The sequence goes on from PVIR01003150.1 coordinate 81,121, forward strand.
TCTACACACAGAGCAGGAACTGAGAAAAAGGAAACAAAGTGATGGGAAACGCTGTCAGCCTGGGGAGGAAGTAAGAGCTTCAAATGGCATCGACACAGCCATGTGACTTGCTCTAACTTACACTGCGTGTCGTGTGCACACGCCCCTCCCCACAGCAGCCAGCATTTCCTCAGGGGCTTCCAGGTAAAACCAGAAAAGGGACAGAGGCAGTGACAGTGACAGAGTAGACAACAGGCTCCAAAGGAGATGCAACACCACCAAGGGTGAGTCACCTAAGAAACAGGCTGCGGCCCCTGGAAAAGGGGGAATGAAGTCACAGTACCAAAGATGCTCTGAGAGCTACCTGTAAGGAGGGAAGCAGGCTGGACCTGTAGCAAAGGTGCAACAGGAGCCACTTCAAGAGGTAAGCTCTGCCTCCCACCAAGACGGGAGTCTTTTAGGGATCTGCGCTGCCTACCACCCAACTGTCCCAGGGGCCAGTGTCACCAGACAGACCAAGAAAAGGTCCTTTGCCCAGAAGGTGCTTCTAAACCACATACTCACATGCAGAAGCCTCCCTGCTTCCCATGTTCTCTGGAAGGGCAACTCAGGCACTGCTGATGGTTGTCAGAAGAATGAGTGCAAGAGTGTGGGACAACTCTGGATTTCCTCAGAAACTGTTTTCTCATCACGATGTGTTTTATATTCTTTTAGGATGAGGCAAAATCAACACACAAACTTCAACAGTAGGTGCCACTTCAATGAGACTGACAATCACTTTCCAAACCAATGGTCTAAGTCTCTAGTGAAACAACAGCGTTGGAGTGAAGAAAGCAGAGCCTTGGATCACAAGACAAGACCCAGCCTGTGTTGTGTCCAAGATGCCCACCTCCCTTAATAGACGCAGAGTGAAGGCAAAGGGCTGGAGGAAGAACGATGCTGGAGTTCCTACTATGCATTAATTCTGGACAGAAATGGGTTCCACGATTAACTGATCAAAGAACAATTTCTCCTCTTCTCTTCCAATGAGCAAATGGTACCAAGAAACCATAAAGGTAAAGAAGGAATGTGGGCAGATTGCCGTGTGCTGCGTGAGGCTGGAAATGAAGGCTAGTGACATCAGCCACAGCCACACCATGTTTTCCACGACTTCCGGTACACGTCTGTCCACTCGCTCATTTACAAAATCCAGAAAGCAAATGAAGCGAACCGGTTAGATATGAACTTGCATTTCTATCAAGCTCAAAATAAGAATCAGCTAAGCAGTGGGAGGTTCTCTGGAGAGGGTGGTGTTCAGTCGCTGCCAAGGATGCTGGTAAACCCTGCTTGCAAGTAGCACGGTGTGTCTAGGCAGGAGCTGGCTGGGAAGATGCACAGCCTATTTCTGCCATAGCACCTCTTTGCAGACACTCAAGGCCTGGCACATGGGCCTCAGGAGGTGGCTTTCTGATGTCTTAAAGGAAGGAGATGAAGCCCCAAGCCCAGCCCAGCCTGCTGTCTTCCTGGCCACGGTGATGGTCCCAACCCTCTTCTGCTATTATTTTGCATCATAATAGCACTTACTTCAGAGGGTGTTTTATGATTATTACTTGTTTTATCTATATCTATATCTATATATATATCTATATATAGATATATATAGATATATATATAAAGAAACAAGAACCTCAGCCTCCCCATTCAGGACTGAAGGGTACTTACTGGTTTGCACAGGTCCCTGTCAGTTTTCGCCTCCATCTCCCAAACATGGTGGCCATCTAGAAGAAAGAGCAGGAAGAAATCTGTCACTGTGGTGAGAAGTGTGTCTCTCAAAACCTCCCAGGAGACTCAAGTACATGGCGCAGACAGAAGAGGTTAAATAGGAGAGTACATCCCAGCCTGGGTCTATGGTCAAGAGCAACAGCCTGGGGACTCAGGGATGGCTGACTGTCACCGTGAGAGGCATGCAGTGGCCTGACGCAGAGGTCCGGGGACCATGAGCTTCAAGTGGCTTTGCTGAGGACTCCTTCCAACCTTGGGCTTAAGGAGCAGCTGCACAGCAATCCATTTCCCCATACAGTTCATCAGCCCAACACGAGTAAGGAACAGTCTCCACACTTGACCCTTCTCCACACAAGGAACACCAAGGAGAAACACAGTGACCCTATATGCCTAGTGGAAGTACATGAGGCTCAGACCAGCCTGGCTCAGCCACCTGCCACACCCCACCCAGCTTCCCGTGTGTTCTGGGAGCAGAAGGCAGAGGTAGAGAGGCCCTAGGCTCTGCTCAGAGGAACTACAGGGCAAATAAGAAAAGCCTTTCTTTGACTACTTGCCACATCAGGAGACAGCAATGCAAAACACACGGTATTTTTAACCTTAGCCCAGTAGCCGTTTGCATGTTAAAAAAAAATAAAAATAAAAAGGCTCCCGGAGGCACAGTGAAAGGACTTATTGTTTTCAGCTAGTGGTGCAGTGTGGGCCTGCCACTCAGGGGATGTGTGTCTGTCACTCATAAGCTCTGTGACTTGAACCTCTGACGGCACACTATCTGGGGACCACTTGGGGTGACCACTGTGAACTGACATGTGCCTACCCCCAAAGGCCTTTTTCTCCTTAGCTTTTTATTCTCCAAAATGAAGTCATTGCCAGGAGGACCAGACATTTAATTTTGCTTAAACTCCTCTTTCAAAGAAAAAAATGTGTCTGCTACAAACCCACATTATTGATAAATCAGACAAATCTCTTTTTCCCTTAGTGCTGGGCAGGACAGAGGGTCGAGGGCGGAGGGTGGGAATATGAGTCACCCAGCTGTGCTGGGGCCACATGAGTCTCCAAGCTGCCCGAGGCCCAGCACAAACCATTCACCAGACAAACCCATCCAGGGACCCAGTGCAGACCAGCACCCAGCACCCGCACCCAGCACCCAGCCCCTCCTGGGAACACAGCAGGAGACAAAGCACACACAGCCACTCCTAAAGCAGCAGCTGCCTGAGGCAGGGGGCACCTGGCCTCTGGTAGCTCAGGGACTTTGGCAAAGATGCACATGTAGCTCTTGCCACATGTACTGATGTGCCACAGCGGGCCCAGCTGATGCTTCGTGGGTGGCTCCTGCCTTTCGGCCCAGACACACCCTCCATCATCGAAGACAAGGTTGCCTTCGTCTAACATGGCCTCTGCCTCCATGCTACCCCCTAAAAGCACCTCCAAAGTGCTCTTCCCCAGGGCTCCTCTCTGACCCCAGAATGTGCAGGAGCTGTCGCCAGCACACTGGGCACACAAGCGACTGGGCATCCTCTGCTAGTTGAGGACTATGCCCACAAAACATGTCCCTGAGAAGGTGCAGGCCTTTGCTGGAGGAGAAGCAGACACAGCGCATGTGCTGGAAGAGGGAGAAGGAAGCTGAAATGCTCCATGGCTGGGACTTTTCATTTCACAAAGCCCAGAAAGAGACACTGCAGCCCTGTCACCTCCCAGGAAAGACAAGGACTCCTTCTCCCTCAGCCTCTCGTGGTGGTATGCTTTGGAGGTTCAGGCCATAAGCTGAAAGTGAACTGCCACAGGAGGAGGTGGCTGTGCAGGAGGAAGAGACTCCTTTTTCTCCCGACCACACAGCCTATGGGGGCCGCTCCCTGCTGGAGTCCCTCGAGGGAGCCCGTTGGAGCTGTCCCACTGCCCAGAACCTGCCTGGCCTGCCACCCACCACCATCAGGAGACACACTGTCTATGCCACCCAAGATGCACCAGAATCAATCACACGTAACACGTTGATCCCCATTAAAAGTGGGCTTTCTGGCATCACCCAAATGTGCCACATTAATGTACGTGCCCGGGGTTTCCTCTAGCTTTCCTGCTCACATGGGAGGGAAGTGGAAAGATCCCCTATGTGTGGCTGTCACACAGGCGAGGAGGGGGTGCCAGCTCTTTAGGGCCTGACTGTGGTCTTTTAAAGGAAAATACATATTTATGATTAGAAACGTACACAAAGCAGTTGTTCCAAGCACAAAGGGCCGAGGCCATGCGGAGACACGGAGCAGCAGGCATACTTTCGGGAGCTGTTAGATTCGTTCCTATTTCCATGTCACCACAGCATGCGCTGGGGGGGTGGCCCTGCTCTCCCAGGACAACTGCAGCCTTCAGATCTGCCGATGGCATCCTCTGCAAAGCACCCACGCTAGGGGAGGCCAGCTGTGGGGCTGCTCAAACTCTGGCTTCTGCCAGGAGGGAGGTGGTCACTCTGAAAGGGCCTTTGTTCTGTCTTATCAGGAGCTCCCTGCTCTCAGTAGGAAACTGTGCTCAAGTCCAGAAGTAAAAATATTCCAAATCATTAGGGAATTCCCTGCAGCGTGAGTCATCGGAAAGGCTTCCCTGCCACACCCGCCAAAGGTTTCCACACAGCCCGGCCTGCAGGGCTGGGGCAGCTCCACAGGCTGCTGGACGCTGCTGCCGTGGCCCCACAGGCCAGTCACATCAGTGCTGTGGGCTGAGCCACTGTTTCCCCAGAAGAAGCAGCTGACAGTTTGCTCAGGAGCTGAGGCTTTCCTGAGACAGTCTCCTCAATCTTCCCAGGGCAGGCAGGAGATCTCCTGGAGCTGCTGTTTCTGGCCTCAGGGCCCAGGGCACAGTCCAAACATCCCTACTTTGCAAAGAATCAGGATGGAACAATGAGATGCACAGATCCAAAAGGACCACAACAACGACAGGCATGCCACCCTGGCCCTCCACAGATTTCAGGCCAGTTGTCAGTCTGAAATGCCCATCCTTCCTGGTCCGTGTGCCTCCCTGGAAGGCAGCCTCACCCTCTCAGCAGACCCCAGAGTGAAAAGAGTCTGCAGGTCCTTTGGAGTGAGCAGGGGGCGAAACCGGAGTCACTGCAGTAGCACAGCACTCTCACCCCTAGGAATATGCTGCAGAGGATGGACATGCGTTCACATGGCAACTCGCTTCCGGGCACTGCAGTCATGACAGTCACCAGGTGGACACAGTCCCTGTGGCCGCCACATGATTCACACACAGACAAACTGGTCCAGCCGCATGGTGGGGATTATTTACCGCTCAGCCCCAGGAAGATGGGGGTGCCGATGTCTGCTGCCCCACGGATGAGCCGTGAAAGAAGCCAGACACGGACAAACACGGCCTGATTCCGCTGGTGGGAGGGACTCGGGACAGCCAGGTCATCATACATGGAAAGGGGGTTAGTGGTGCCTGGGCTGGGGTTGGGGAAGAAGGGAACTAGGTGGTGGCTTGTCACTCTGCAGCCTGTGGCTGTAACAAACATGTGAGGCTGGGGCATCAGGGCATCTGTCAGCCCTTCAGAGGGCCTATGTTGACGGCCAACTAAGACGCAAGCTAGCAGCTCCAAGCTCGCTCTTGATGATGACTAGCTCTCTGCAGCGCTCCAGAACCACCCTCGTCTCTCCCAGGGTGGCGTCTCAGGGACCATCATCTCCCACAGGCCTTTACCACCTACCCCACACCTGTTCAGGGTCCATGCGTTCAGCATATGCACCTCAGGGGTCACGACTGGGGCTGCTGATGGGTTAGGGGATTCTTCTGGAGAGATGGAAACGTCCTGCACATGGAACCATGCCAGAACCACAGAACTGCACACTTGGCGTTAAATGAATGGTGCGTCGCCTACAGATCACTAAAGCTGATATAAGGAAGACATCCTACAAGTCAAGAGTGACATTGTGCTAAAACACCTGGTGTGGCTGTGCATGCCTGTAATCCCAGCACTTGGGAAGCTGAGGCAGGAGGACGGCTATGAGTTCAAGGCCAGCCTGGGCTACGTAGTGAGTTTAAGTCCAGACTAAAGTACATACTAAGACCCTGCCTCAAAAACAAAACACCTGGGAAAATCCTAAAAATGTGTGGAAGGGACAGTGAGGCCTGGTTCCTCATCTGTGGGGACCTGGGGTGTTTCTGTGCCACTAGAACAGTAGCAAGGCTGATCCCTCAGCAAGTCCCAAATAAGAAACCACTGCCAGGGAGGCCCCTGGGCCAAGCCCACTGTCTGGATATGCCAGGGGCAGGGAGGCAGATTGGAAGAGGTGGCTCTACCATCACACCCAAGGCTCCACCGTGCCCTAGTGTGCCCCCAACACCTGCTGCTCCGACATACAGAGTCTCCAGATCAACCCACTGCCACCTGCTACTCTCCAGCCACAGTCATCATGTCCCCAGGAAGAGGGCTCCTGATGCAGTCAGCAACTCTGCAGACCAGCAACTAATGTCCACTGCCCCCCTCCCACCCTCCACTGTACGCTGCTTGGGTTGACTTTGAGGATGGGTTGGTCAGGAACCCAAAGGGAAAGTCCAGTGCCTCCAAGAGATCTGGGTTCCCAAGGAGAGTCCCCAGGGTCTGGGCCATGACAGGAATAATGGGGGGCTCTGTCTGCAGGGGATTGGCACCTCACAGACTGCCCAGCATACATGGACTCCGGCATCACCGGCCTTCTCTGGGATCACTTCCTCCCAGGTCTCTCTGAAACATCCCTGCAAGAAAAGTCCTCTTAAGGCAGGACTGTCCCCTCATGGCGATCCTCCCTCCTCGGGGCCAGCTAGCTGGGAGCACAGCTGTCGGACTGAATATGCGAGTACAGAGTTGCCTTGAGGGCAGCCACACCAACCCCACCCTGCGCGGTCAGCACTGCAGTATTTTTGTCTGTGACGGAGGCTGGCACGTGTGTCCAGCTGATGACGTGTTGTTCCTGGGAACAGACATTGCCCTTTCCAATCTTTCCCATCACTGATGGCCAGGGAAGTGGAAAGAGAAAGGTATTTTCCTACAGGGTGGCTCTAGACAGCCACATGGCACCTAGAGCAGCGCCAAGCTCTCAGTGTCTGAGCTTGGGAAACTTCCAGAAATCCTCGAGGAAGCAGGTGACCAGCAGATGTCTCTGTGGCCAGCAGCATGATAGACCAAGACCAAGGAGGTGGGAGGAAGGCTGCTGATGGCCCTGGTGTCAGCACATCCAGCAAGGTGGCTTCAGATCCATACCAGGGCACATAAACACGACTCATGCCATCTGGTCCCCAGCTGCGACTGCCATGCAGCAGCAGGAGGTGCGCAGACACCAAGGAATGTAAAGCTTCCTGTGGCATGCCACGAGGAGTGCAGAGGGGGACTGCTGCACAGGTACCTGCATCCACACACATCATACTACAGAGAAACACATATGGCCCCCCACAGGTGTACACTCACACATACCACACAAACTAGAAACATGTATGTACACATATATGCATGCACGGATGCACACACGTATGTAAAGTGACACAAATGTAACAAAAAACACATATGCATATGTGAACACACACCATCCAGTGAGATGCACACACTGACCAACACATTCATATATACACACTCACTCATTCCCCAGGCTGGGGCTTAAGCCTCAGCATCTCAGTGTAACATTGCCCTTGTCTTCTCTGTCACACAACAATGTGCTCTTGCACAGGTTCTGTGAACAGATTCATAGTTGAAGAAAGGAAAAAGTAAGCAAAGACCCTCTGCCATGTCGGTGCCCTTCTCAAGAGCAGAAATTCACAGCTGTTCCCTCCAGCTTGGCTTGGAGGAGGCACTGACTGAGGGTGTGGAGTCCAAGGTCTTAGACCCTTTCCAGACTTAGCCCATCTTCTGACCCTCCTGAGGCATGAGACTTGAGCACCCTTGGAAGAGACCTAGTGGGCAGCCTGCTCACAAAGGGGTCCTCTGAGGACAAAGAGGCCCTTTTATCATATTCCTTGAAGCCAACGGGATGTCCCTCAATCGCACGGAAGGGCCCCATGGCACTCTGCCCTAGTCACACATACTCTTAGTGAGATCTACGTCTGCTCTTCCATGTTGAGGTCCACTGTCATGCTCTGACTACCCCAGGACCCACTCAGATCACGGAGAGTCACTGGTGGGACTCAGCCCCTCCACACTGTCCTTCTCTGAGCCTCTTCCTTGGACAACCAACACCGTAAGATGGGTGGGGGAGGTGGCTGCTTTTGCTGGCCATTTCCCACAACCCCATGTCAAGGGCAAGGAAGGCAGGAAGACCACACATATTACACCCCAAGTGCCATGTGCCCGACCTGCACTTCCTGCATGACCCACCTCTGGCCATTCCCCTCTTTCCCATTCCCAGGGCTTCCTAAAGGGACAGAGGAGAGATTCAGCCTGGGAAATGCAGTAGCATAAGCTCCGGGAGCCCATCCCATGGCTGCTGAAGTGTCCCAGCAGGCCCAGTCAATGTCCATGATGTCCACAGGAGGGACCAGCAACTGGGTCCATGAGGGTGACTGTCCCCCCTTCCTGAACTTGGCAGCAACGGTGGAGTATATGTGGAGCTCTACTGTCATCTGTGAGGGCCAGCTACCGGCTCTTGAGACCCCATACCCAGGTTCCGATGAGGCAGAAGGGTAAGAGCATCCATTGTCACCCAGAGAAGGTCACCTTCAAGCCAAAGCCCTGACTTCTGTCCTGAGTAATCCAAGCACCAATCCAACAGTGCTGATAACACCCTCCACCACTGTGTTCCTAGAACAGGTGGCCAAGTGGGGAGCCGACGGCAGCCTCTTCAGCTAAACCAGCTCCTCCTGCCAGTCTGCCAACTTCCTCTGCGCGTGTCACGTACCTCGCATCTCATCCCTCACTGTGAGCACTGGTCTAATACAGTGCCTGAAAACAGGCCGGTTGCCTCATCAGAAGACAAGAGGACAATTGCGTGTTTGAGGGTCGTGGTTTGTGGAGATCAGGTGGGAAGATAAAGTCTAATTGGCCCCATCAGTGAGCACCAGGGAGATGAGGGCAAGCAAGCGCGCTCACCCGCTGCAGGGAACATGAAAACACCTGGGGTGAAGTTGTTTACCTAGAGCAGCACCTTGGTGGCAGGAGACAGGGGAATCCTGTGCCACTCTAAATGCTCACGTCCGTGTCTGAGCAAATAAAGCCAAGGAGTGCCAGGCGTTTGGGGCTCTGTGTGTAAGGGGGCTATGTTCACCTCAGCCCCCAGATTTTAACGTGTTTCTGTGTCTTTCATTTCTGTCACCTCTTGGTTGGTTTTGAGCTCACACTGTGGGCTGGTTCCTACAGTGGTTTCTCAAAAACAGAAACAAACACAAAACTGAAGTATGTCACCAAGGTGTGGGGTCACAGGGACGTGCCGTGTGCCTGGGAAGCATGGGAGGGGTGACTTTCGCTGAAGAAACTGACTTTAAGGGAAGACGGTCATGTAGACATTGGTATCCTTCCTTTGAAAACATACAACTTGTACATACATATGTGCATGACCAGCCATATCATCTACTGAAATATTTTAAAAATTTCAAATACTCTCTAGATAAATCACTGCCTCCTTCCCGGGTTTGTGAGACCAGGGTAAAGTGCCTGTGTAGGTGACACCCACTCATTTAGGGCACTCCTGTGGGCCGGAGAGTCTGCTGACGGTAGGTTGAGGACCCAGCTGACCAGCTGTGGGCAGGGAAGGAAAACATATGCATCCACTGGTGCTGACCTACAAGGTGCTTGGGGGACTCCCTGGGAGTCCATAGGAGTGAGCTTTGCAAGTGGGAGTCAATGGGTGAAGGTGAGTAGGGACTCCGTGAGGGTGGCAGGCCAGGCCAACACAGAGGTCTGTGAAACTGCGCAGGGTCAGCAGCACATGTGCAGAAGGTCTCTCAACCTCCCCAGCCCAAAGAACTGTACATTGGCAAAACAGTCAAAGAAGTGTCGGGATCCTGCAGTGCTGGGCAGCAGTGAGGTCCGCACGGACAACCGCCACCACCCGTGTTCCACTCAGTTTGATCACAAATACCTCACGGAGAGCAGAGCCATGTCTGACACTCTTCCCCAACACAGAGACATTCCTGAGATGCTAGAGGTGAAATTATTTCAGAATTAGCCTCCTCCAGAGAAGGGCGTGGGCAATGCAAATTCTCCTTATCATTGTACTTAGCTGGGTTTTCTCTATAATTTAAAACATATTTTCCAATTATGTGCATGATTACATAGGCAAGCCAAGTTAAACGTGAACTACGTCTAAGCCTGTGTTGATTGAAGTACTTAAGTTTCCTGCAAACTGTAAAAAATCAAGATCCCATTATGAAGGCTGAATGCCTCAGTGGTTTTCAGTGATTAGAGTAAGTATGGGACTGGCCGCCTTCAAGAAAATTCCAGTTGGTAAATGTAAAAAAGGGGAAAAAAAACCCAAAACAAAAAAAAACAACTACCAAACACCAGCCTTCTGTAGACTGTTGCTTTGTTGGCCCAACCTGGACAGAGGCACAGAATCTTGAGATGCCACTGTTGGGCAAGGGACAAGGGATACTGTACCAGAAGTCCAGCTCAGCATAAGAACCCGTTCCAAAAACACAACTCCAGAGTCTTTGAGGCAGCAGGGCTATGAGCAGGGACACGCCCTGGGGACCACAGCACACTCCTGCCCTCTCTGAGACACACTTGCATAGTTTACTTCACCTTCTGTCTTTGCAACTAAGCACCAGCGAGCACAGGCTCTCTATGTCCTGTGCAGCCCTCTGGTCCACCCAGAGTCAGCAAGGTCCCCACCATGCTGGGAAAGCTGAGTTCCTGAGGTCAGGACCCAGCTGAGGTGGGCACAGACATGACAGGCCCAGGAAAACATCCCAAGCCCTTCGGATATCACCCCTTGGACCAGCGGCCAGCTGAGGTAATTCTGGGCTGAGCCAGCATGAGAACAGGGTCCGATGAAACTATGGGGAAGCCACGCTCCAGCACCTCCTATGGGTTTGCAGGGTGACAGGGTCCCTGGGGCTTGTGGACACAGAGATCTCACACACACACATGGCCCTGAGGGTCAGTGATGACAAGACTATGGCACTGGGCCTGTGGTGTCAGCCATAGGCACCAATATCAGCAGGCCCATGTGCCCAAGCCTTCCTACTACCAACTGGCTGCTCATCTGGGTGCCCTCTCTGAGGAGGTGGGTGGAGCTCTCCCCGAGGCCAGGAGGGAAGAAGCCCTCAGCAAATGCCACTAAAGGGGAAGGGCTGGGAGGGAGAGGTGGCCCGGAGGGAGAGAGATGCCAGCCCTAGTTGCCCACTCCAGGCAGACCAGGAAGCCACAGCACAACAAATAAATCTGACAAACACCACAGGTTGGCCTTTGTACTGGCAGTCAGATTCTGAAGAGTGGACCTGGAACCTGCAGTAGGGAGAACTCACTAGAGGCCTGAAATGCAGGTGTGCAGAGCTGGCTGCCACATGGGGCTCCTGCCTTCCCATCCCATGCCCAGCCTGGCCCTCACCAACCAGAAGCCAGTTCCCACCAGCAGGAAACTCAGACGGCCAGTTTTAAAGAATATACCTGGAGCCTTCTCCACAAAAATGACCTTGGAGTCCTGCAGAAAGTTATGACCGGAGAGGACCATCTTCTTCCCACCGATGACCGGGTAGCTGTCTGTGCTCTGCTTTTCCACGAGGGGCAGTTCCTGGGCCGACCGCTGGGCTGCGTTGGACAAGAAGAGGTTAGTGAGCTAATCCCCTGTATTTCCCGCTGGAGGGAACCTGGCTGGAAATGCTGAGGCTCCAGGGTACTGCCTGCTGACCCAACTGCCCAGAGTCAAAGGCCTGACCACATTCCCCAACCTGCGATCAACTGTGGGTTGTATCAT
>PVIR01003151.1:0-92273 GCA_004026965.1 Petromus typicus
GATCATGCAGGCATCATAGTTACACAAATTGCACGGTAGGTTGAAAGTTATCACACAATGAGAAGAAATAAGTACTTAATAAAAGTAACCTAACATCTATCTTTCATTAATTCTTATGTAGAGTATAATGCTAGTTGAGAGGCAGTCTGCATTGACCTCAGAAATTCAATCAACTTTTAATTTCACAACTCAGAGTAGTATCATAAAAACTGACACTCACCAATAATTCTACTTCTCTAGGAGGCTGAGGAAAGAAGATTGCAAGATCGGGTCCAGCTTGAGCAATTTAGCAACTTTGTGAGATCCACTCTGAAGCTGAACAGTTTAAATGGGGTTGAGGGTAGAGTTCAGTGAAAAGATTGGTTCAATCCCAAGTTCTGGCCAGGAGGAATCTCCTTAAGAAAGACAAAATGCTATTTCACAATATATAACATACAATTCTAGGACTCATTTACATCTTTATTTTATAGAAAATGCTCAAAGTAAAATCGGATGAAGGGGGGAAATAATGAGATTATAACAAAAAAGTAAGGAAACAAATTTTATGTATATGGGAGGGGCGGTAGGGTGGGTAGGGCTGTGGGGAAAAAAATGAGAATTAAGTTGTGTCTTGCACTGGTACAAATGCCCATTATGGAGTGCAATCATGGTGTGTATATGTAATGTACCAATAAAGATAATAAAAATTTTAAAAAATAATAAAAAAAGAAAGACCAAATGCTTTTCAGCTTCTTTTGGAAAGCCCCCAGAATTATATTCATACAGGAACATGATAAATTTTTAGGAGCACATTATTTGATTAATTTGGGGGAAACTCATTTTATGGTGAGTGATAAGACTATAAACTCTTGAGATTAGTCTATTTGATTTTTGCACATCAGAAACTGATACTCTCCAGTATGGTGCTTTGGCATATCATACACTTTGTACTAATGGACAGTGAAAGGATCTCCACAGAATTTTTTCTCCAAATTCCTGCTGCCTTTCTCTCTTATTTCAGTTTCTTCCCCAAGCCAGACCATACAAATGAAAATTCTTCATCTTCAAGGTAGATCATAGACACCAGAATCCTTTTCCCCTGAAGATGGTCTTAGCTTAAAAATATTACTGTAAGTTTTCCCTTGCCTTTATTTCTAAAAGCTGGCCATACAGAAATTCTCAGACCTACTTTGTCTGATAGTGGATTTTAAGTTCCTCCTGCTAGAAGGGACCTTGCCTCACACCAGGAGAAAAGAATATCACAAAAAGATCCAGGAAATAAATCCTAACAGATACTATTAGCATTATATTACATCCTCTTGTCCATTAATATTTCTGTATGACTCTATATTCTCCAGCAAATCTAGGCACAAATCTAGACAGTTTTCCTGGATCATTAAAACTTTATTTCAAAGGTTTTTGTTTCACAGAAAATGTTGATTAAATAAATTTGTTATGTTTCAATCTTCCTACCTATATAGTTATTTATATTTAGTATTACTTCTAGTAGAAACCTAGATACACATTTTATGTGCCCAGAAGAATAAATGCTTCTCCTAACACAGACTACGAGTATGAAATTCAAGAAATGAAAAAGTATTCTCAGGAGACAAAACTTAAATGCTTTATCATGCAAAGATTTTAGTAATAAAGATTATAGTAATACAGTTCCTGTATAGGTGCTGTGCCAGCGTGTTCAGTTAACTAGCAAAGTATTGTACCTATATTAAACAGCCCAGGCTTAAAGGATAGAACAATTGATTGGAGACACATATTACTATTAACTGCAGTTTCTCTTTTTTGATTGGGCATTCTTACTTTGTTTTCTTTTTTATGAGCCTTGGTTTTTATGGGGTGCCCTGAAAATATTGGCTATTGATTTTACACTTGGCATAAAGTTGATAAATGCTCAAAGTGTTTGCCAAATACAACCTTTAAGAATCAAATCATGAAAGATTAAAACTAGTAAAAGAAAACAGCAATGCCTGTGGGTATTTGCATCTGTTTTGTGTTTATGCCATATTGTTAGATTCTATATGTGATGGAAGCTCCTTAAATTGTTGATTAATTCTTCTGCTTGTAAATCTCAATAGTGTGTCCACTTTGTGCCAGGCATTGTGCTTGAGGCTGAGGAGAACAAGAGGTGTGGCTATTCCATCCTGTTCTCAAGAAACTTTTACTCTCCAGAGAACCTGGTTAAAACTCGGAGGACAAAAGGTCAATGTTTATATGAAGTGTTCTAGGGGAACAGAGAAAGGTAAAGTATATTTTCAAGGAAACAGTAATGTCTAAGTTGAGTCTTGAATTTATACTGGGATTAAATGGAAGAGGAAAATGTTCTAAGTCAATTAAATTCCATGTCCCGAGCACAGGCCTCAGGGGCTGTGCATTGTCCACACCTGCAAGTCCACTTGGACATTCTGCCAAGTGGACCCTCAGTACATAGTGGTTAAGGGTAGAAAACTAACCGTGCATGAACAACTATGTTTCAAAGTCAATAAAGATTTCTGTGTGCCAAGGATTTAGCTCAGTGGTTCCAGCGCCTGTCTTGCAAGAGCAAGGGCCTGGGTTCGATCCCGGTTACCACATAACAATACTGGGTGTGGAGACTCACCCCAGCAGCAACCAGTACCACATACCACAGTGCCCGGCATGGTGGCTCACGCCTGTAATCCCAGCACTCGGGAGGCAGAGGCAGGAGGATTGCTGTGATGTGAGTTTGAGGCTGAGTTCAGGGCCAGCCTGAACCACAAAGTGAGACCCTGTCTCAAAAAACCTTAAAAAAAAGAAAAAGAAAAAGACTTCTCTAACTCATTAAGTTTTCACAATAGTTTTGAGGAGTTAATGTAGTTTCTTCTTAAGAAATTAAATTATTCCTGCGTTTAGTATCACCGCTTGATTGTACTGTAATTTTCTCATATGAAAGAGTGAAAAACTTACAGAGCTGAAGGATAGGAAGAAATGGTGTACAATGGCACTTAGGCTTCTGTTCTCACACAATTCAGTTCTCTAACATAGGCATGCAACAAATGCTTGCTTCTGTTTATTAATTCTACATTAGGTAAATGACAGGACTGCAGCTGTATTCCCCACTCAAACACAATGTGGCCATTTTGCCAAAAACTGTAAAACAAATTAAGTTCATGAACTGAAGCACCATTATATAAGTAATTTAAATAAAAAATTCACTAGTGACTCAAATCACATTTAACAAATTATAGTATAGAAGACAATTAGTAATTCATGAAAACTCAATAGCAGATTAATAAAAGTTGTGTTCAACTCATGCTGTTGCTTGTGTGAAATGAATCTTTTAAAACAATTAAATACTTTTACTTATGAGGCTGGTTGGACCCCTTAATATTACATTATCCGGTAAGCTGTATGTGCTCAATGATATACTGTTAGTAGTGCTATCTACCATCAATTGAGCATTATAATGATTGTTTTAAGAGAGAAATTAGGCAACAGTCCAAGTATAGAATGTACTTCATAGAAAGTTGTAAATATAGATGTTGCTTTGCGAAGAACTAGAACATGTCCTGTATGTGTCGGTTTAGAAATTTGAGATCTTGGGCCGGGGAGTTAGCTCAGTGGTTCCAGCACCTGTCTTGGCAAGCGCAAAGACCCAGGTTCAATCCCCGGTAACCACATACAATACTGGGCTTGGAAACTCATGCCCAACAGCAACCAGTACTACATACCACAGTGCCGGGCATGGTGGCTCACGCCTGTAATCCCAGCACTCAGGAGGCAGAGGCACGAGGAGTGAGTTTGAGGCTGAGCTCAGGGCCAGCCTGAACCACAAAGCGAGACCTGTCTCCTAAAAAAAAAAAAAAAAAAAAGAAAGAAAGTTAGGTGGAAGCAAGGTAATGAGAAACTAGAAAAAAAGTTGGTTTAGAGATACTTGGGAAATGCATATCAGTAGTTTATTCTATTTTAAATGGACAGACTTCTATCATCATCCAATAAGTGTTTTTCGTGGTTTAGGGATCATTTTGGTTGTGCCACATGAGCAGTTTGGGAATAACATCTAGCAAACTAATTTTTTCCCACCTTTGTGGAAGAAGTATTCAGAAATCCATGCACACAAAGCTCTGGACTAGAAACTGCATGATTTTAGTTAATCTTCACAATAATTCTTTGAAATGAGTACATTCCGTATTCCTCTTTTAAAAAAAGGGAACTGGAAGCTCATTATTAAGTAATTTTTCAAAGACAAAATTAGTAAGTGTTGGAACAACAATTTATATCTTATTTTTGCTTTTCAATTCTCAATCTAGCTATCTTAGTTATTATATTAAAGTATACAATTTTATTTTATTGTTTTTTCCTGGTAATATCATTTTTTGCACTGGAAAAATATGGTTAAATGTCAGACCGTACAGCTGCATACATATTTATTCCTCATATAACTCTGTGTAAGTCTAAACTATTTCCATATATGATGAACTCAGTGCTGGCATTCTCTCTAATCCGGTTTGATTCTAATACATCTACATTTCTTATCTGGGTTTATGCAAAGACTGTAATTAGTTGGGCTGGAAAGAAATCTAATACTTTGCCTGTGACTTTCAGGGAAGGATGAGTGCGCACAGTGTAAAAATCTCCTAAATTAAATTTGCAAAATAAACTCATCATTTCTAGTTGTCTCTGCTGTGCACAAAGCACAAGGAGTGCTTATGCTATCATGGGCTGAGGGCTTTTTATTCAGGGTGTCAGGTTGAAGAAGTACGGTGGGAAAGAGTCTGGAACAGCAGAGACTGGTCCTACAAGTCACCTCTTGTCTCACCTAGTTAATATCAGCTGAGTCTAAGAAGGTCCGACACCTGTATGTGATTCAGGGAATTAGGATCAAAGAGCTTCTTCCATGATCTGCCTTTGCTTTGCAGTTCCACACGTACTTTGCTCTTGCAAATCTATTTTTCATTTTCCCCACCCGAAAAAAAGAAGCTTGCTTCTTTAACTCGGGGGAATAAAACATGGAAGTGGAATCAATAAGTTATAAATTAGTGATTCCAAATTTATTAAGTGTAAACTGGATAAAATATCTATTTAGGGCAGGACATGATTAGAAGTGGTCAGTGGTTGTATTCATAGATGTAATTGTCATCACAGTTCATTTTATGAAAAATAAACATATTCATTAAAAGAGTCACCCTGGTAAACCTTGCAAATACACTTCATCTAACAGAGCCAGTGATCCCATCTTTGAGATAGAGAATTTAGGTAAAATTATTGTTCCTTGTTAAAAGTCCTGTACAGTAGCCCGGCAAATGGTTTGATTTCACTGAATGGTGTGTAAGAGAGAGCAAGAAGAGCTAAAATGCATGGGTGATACATGAAAGAAATCAAAAGTCAGAGGCAGGCTTCTAGGAGAAGAAAGCCATTAGCAGAAATATTATTAAACATTTAGACAGCACATTGCTTATAAAACTCATTATAATCATTTTTAAAATTTGATTCTTACAGGCTTTCACTGGCAATGTCAATTTTGTGATATTGTTCTCTGTGACATTTAGGCTGAATATTTTTGCTTTAATATAGTGAAGGATCTTGCTGACATCAACCTGCCTTTAAATGAGAGGCATCAAAAGACTGAAAAGTCATCCTCAAGAAATTAGTCATGACCCTTTAGCTGGAAAAAATCTACATTGTTTTTTTTTTAAAGGTTTTTCCTTCATTGGAAGTTTTTATGCTAATATTCATCCCATTTAGCAGTCAATGAAATGAAGTTCATATCTTTCCCATTTTAGAGATTAATACCATAAAAGATACAGTAAAATGAATGTCAGACACGGGTTGAGGCAGACTTAGTTTTAAATTAGTACTATTTGTGGCACTCTTTTCTAGCTCTTCACACACCTCAATGTATTCATGTGTTTGGATCTTTTAGACAAAGAAAAATAAGATTATTTTATATTACACCTTGCTATGTAATTATTATAAAATATAAAAAAAATTGGTTAAGTAGTTCTTTAAAATTAGTCAGAAGTAACTTATCGGAAACTGTGGATGACTTACTTGGATTTAGGACTTACTTAAATTGGATTTATGGATGTCTGCCTTGCTCTACGGGATCTTCAATTACAAGGATTATTGTGGGACTGCCCTGTTGTATGCATGCCAGGAGTATAGGTGTGAATTCTTGGAGCCAAATAAAGGTGTGGAGAGCTCAGGTTATGGGTTCTTATGCTCCCTCTTCTGCTGCTGCAGTATTTGGCCTTTGGATGACTCTACTTAGAGTAGCAAGAGTCGAG
Organism: Petromus typicus; assembly: GCA_004026965.1. Classification (NCBI taxonomy): domain Eukaryota; kingdom Metazoa; phylum Chordata; class Mammalia; order Rodentia; family Petromuridae; genus Petromus; species Petromus typicus. The sequence goes on from PVIR01003151.1 coordinate 6,240, forward strand.
CCCAGGCTCAACCTATTTCTCCAGATTCTGGCTTTGTTGTTTGTTGGTTGTTAACCCTTTTGCTGTGTGACTCATGGGGGAATTGAGGTTCAGCAGGAGGGTTCTGGCTGTGTTCTCTTCCCTGGACTCCCACAAGAACTCATCAGTTCTATTGATGTATATCTTAAATGCTAGGTGCAACAATATACCCTTAGGCTAACTGCATTTTGTGAACCATTCTTAATTCAACTTGCATGTTTAATTTTAAATGGCCTATATTGAGTTTAACTACACCCATTATCTAAATTTCACCTAGAATCAATTTATGCAGATTTAGTAGAACAGTGCTAACCTAAAACCAATGCATAATTTTTTTAATATATTGGTTTTGTGCCATGATAGAAGAGATGATTATTGGTGATAGAGTATATGATTTCCAATTGTACCCAGATTTTACCCCCCCAAAAGTATCCTGATCTCTATTTATACAACCCAAGCAGGTATTCTAGTTCTCATTTGCTGTCATAAATGTACAAAACGGTTATCATATATGAATATGTAAAATTTCATGAGTTTAATATTTATTGAATTTATATCAGATGCCAAGTACAGTGTTTGCACCTCTACATCTGTAAATTAAAATGCAAGATTAATGAAATATCCTATCAGAAGTTATTTACCATCTCCAAACTTTTTATTGGTATATCCCTCAGCAACCTAGACACTTGCCAACAATCCAACATAGGAAGCAGAGAAGTATTAACTAAGTAGAGATGGATTCAATTCCATTTCATTGCATTTCAATTACACATGGGAAGCTGGCCTTCACATTTGCACATAAGCCAACCTAAAGTATTTAAAGTGAGATACAGGTATTACTCTTCTCAGAATTCATTTATCAACCAAGTTAAAGCAATCAAAGAGGATTAAGGGAGGAAAATTCTTCCACTGCATGCAAAGTTATTCAATGTACCAAAGCAAGGGAAAGATAGCAATATTATAATTTCAAAGTTCTAAAATTATGTGGATCCAAAATACTTTTTAAAAGGTTCATGGATATAATGTTGTTTCCTAAATAGCACTTTCACAGTATCTCTGAAGTGTCAAAAAGAGTTCAGAATTCCAAAAGCAAAGAACTCACTCGTGTGCTGTTATTTCATAAGATTTTTTTCTGTTTTTTTTTTTTTTTTTTTTTTTTTTTTTTTTTTTTGTTTTTTAACAACTTTTTTTTTTTTTTTGAGACAGTCTTGCTTTTGTAGTTCAGGTTGGCCTTGAGCTCACTGTAGCTCACTGTAGTCCAGATAAGCCTTGGACTCACAGCAGTTCTCCTGCCTCTGCCTCCCGAATGCTGGGATTATAGGCATGAGCCAACACACCCAGCTCTGTGGTGTGTGGTACTGCTTGCTGGTGGATATGAGCCTCCACACCTGGAATTGTGCTATGTGGATACCAGGGATTGATTTAGGGGCTTTGTGCTTACAACGTAGGTTCTGGAACCACTGCGCTAAATCCCTGGCCCATAACATAATATGTTAAACCAGAAAGTACACCATTGGTGAGGATAATTTTAAAATAAACAATTTCCAAAGAGAAATTTAAATTTATTTCATCTGGGTGTTTTTGCTGTAATGAATGTGATCATTTCCTGACCTGAACGTTCACTCAGGCCACTTCAAATGTTCTATAGGTAAATTCATAGCCAAAGGAAAGGTTTTCTAGGCTTTAAAACTTAATAAGTATTAAGTATAATATTAATCACAAAATACTGGCAAAAATAAAGTCTTGTAGATAAATATTCTTTTTTTAGATAAATATTCTTAAGTTCAATCTGATTGATACAACATACTAAAGTTTTTAAATGAGTTACTGTACATAAGTTATGAACTAGATGCTGTCGATGCATCAAGAATCTCCTGTGAAATGTTATCACCCTTTCACTTGCTTTAGTCAAGCCAGTTATTAAATAGAAAATAATTAACCTAGATTCTCAAAATAGAAAGGCAGGCAATTCTTTTATATTTTATCAGATTTATTCTTCTGATTTATTCTCTTGGTTTTCTTTTTGACTCGATCTCACAGAAATAGTAAGCAGGCCCTATGCAATCAATTACAATCAATGTGTAAGTGCGGCAGGAAGGGTTCCTTGCCCCCTATAATCTGTAGACTATTGGTATTCACTGTGAAGGGTACATTCAAGGAGATATGAAAATAACAAAGTCTTCATCAATCAAAAAAGAAAATTACCAAATGCCTGTTATTTCAAAGGGTAAATGCTCTTGTTATTACTTCTTTAAATAATCTTGGACTCTCTCTTTTTCTTTTTAAATTTTATTTCACATATAACTCTTATCCTCTAATTGCTTAAATCTAATTTTCTAATTTGTTAAGTTTATTGTTCATTGTCCTGTTATATTATAAGATACATAAAAAGGATTTTGTCTTTTTTATTTCTATTTTTTATAACCTTGAGACATACTGGAAACATAATACAAACTCAGCACATATTAAGTTTAAAAAGGCAGTAAAGAAGAGAGGAAGGAAGGAAAACATGGTTACCATTTGAAGAATTATTAATGAATTAATATGAATTTTATAGCAACACGATGGGTCATACCAATAAAATCAGTAAAATCCTGACTGTTTTTCCTTTTCCACCTGGATTAGAGTCTTCCTACATGATGTCTTTGCTGAGTGTAACGGGGAGCTAAAATCCAGTTCACATTTCACTTGCAAATCCTGAACCATAACGGCTTGTCTTCATTCAGAGAGAGAGCTTTTATTTTCCAGTTAACACCGAGGCTTACATAACACCAAAGTGGGCTGCTAGATCCTGTATGTCTACACATCATTTGCTATAATCTTAATTCTGGACTGGTGTCTGTCACTATCAGAAAAATTTTCCTTTCCACTCTGATAATTTTCTCTGAATTTAGCAATTTTTCCCTTGTAACAATTTACTAGTTATTTTTTACTTACAGTCTAATTTTAATCTTTGGAAGAGATACATTTGCTGTTACTCCTTACAGCAGTATTTGTATACCAGACCTGTTTATTTTCTGACAGAGACCAAATTTATGATAGATTGAATGATTTCTCATTCTTCCCAGTGAGCATATCTTCACCGTGGCTCTTTCATAGGCAGAAGTATCATGGTTAATAAAATGCACAGGTGAATGTTTAATTAAAAATTATTACACTGAGACATATTTCTATTAATCCCTCTCAAAATATTTTTCCTAATTTTTGCAAGTTTATCCCAACATTCTTGTCACTTCCTGAAGCAATTCTGGAGTCCACTTTCATAAAAAGATACAAAAGTGGGATAAAATAATATAGTGACTGCTGATGCTGAATGCCATCAAATTTTGGAAAGATAGTCTCATAAAAACAATATGGTATGTCTCCTTCCGTGTTATTCACTAGTCCTAGGACTGGGAGACCTCTTGCTCTTCTCTAAAGTCAAAATGATCACAAAAGGTACATGTTTTCAATTGGTTCAGGACACTGCAACACCTATGGCAGCATAACTAAAGTTGCAAAAGAAGACTTTCTGAACTCTTCAGAATATGGCAAGAATCATGGATAGGGGTGTTTGAAGCAAGGGGAGATATTTTAAGGGAGATTAATGATCATCTTCATTGTGTGTGTCTAGATGTCTCCTGAAAGCCTCATGTAGTCAATAATTGAGGCTTTGTCAGAGATTGCTGGCTCATGAAGTGTGAGGCTATGACTAAGGATGTGATTAATATATAAGTCCATCAATTAGTTTAGTAAAGTTCTTGGTTTGAATAATGGGAAGACCAACCCTGGGAGTGAATGTTACTGCCCTAAGGGCATGTAGCCTGATAGAACATAATATAAGGGACTGAAAATGTTGCTGCTTGTCACTTTTTGCTTACTGCTTGCTGCCTTACTGCCTTATTGTCTTCCTTCTGCAATGAACTATCTCATCTCTGTGTGGCCCCTCTGCCATGCCACCATGACTTCAATTTGGCCAACTATGGAATGAAACTGTTACAAAATATGAAAGGAAATTCACATTTTCTGCTTTAATTTTGATTCCAGGTATTTTGTCTCTGCAACAAGAAAAGTAACCAAGACAATGTGACATTCACTGTAATAATATTATTTTAAAACATCTTTCTGGTTTTATTTTATTTTTAAAAAATTAGTACATGTCTGTCGTCAACATAATTCCCTGTCCTTTAACTTTGGGCCTAACATGACTTGATTTAGCCAGTGGAGCATATGTAGAAGTGACATTGTATTTTATAATAATAGAATGACAATGTAGGATAAAAATCCTATTAATATCTCCATATGCAGAGAAAGAACTAAAATGATAACATTATTTAATGATATAAAAATATTAAACAATCATATTTGGAACCTTTATGAGAAGCCTACAGTGAATATCATGTTAAACAATAAAAATCTAAAGCTTTTCCTAGAAGATCAAGAACAAGACAAAGGTAACAGCCCAATCTGTTTAGGTTACTATATCCAAATATCTGAGTTAGCATACCTTATAAGGAAAAGAGATCGACTTAGTTCATCATTCTTTAGGTCTGAAGGCATGGCACTGACACTGGATTCCAGTGTTGGTTTCATGGTGGATAGCATTATATAATAAGAGAATAAATGAGTGTGATAACAGTCATGTAAAATTAGCCTCTGAAAGAGATATCTACGCTTTATTGTTCATTGAAACACTATGAGCAAGAAACAATTATGGAGTGAAGACAAGTGATTATAGTTGATAAAAACATTTTACCTCTCTGTGTCCATCTCTCTCTCTCTCTCTCTCTCTCTCTCTATGCCTCTGTCTCTGTCTCTGTCTCTGTCTCTCTGTCTCTCTCTCATACACACACACACACACATACATACACAATGGACTCATTTATCCATGAAAAATAAGAATATTCTATAATTTTTGAGAACATGAATGAACTTGGATTATAGTATGCTAAATGAGATAAATCAGATACAAATAGGCAGATATTATATAATGTCACTTATTTGTGGAATCTAAGAAAACAAATATAGAAAAAGAGAAATATAAGGTAAAATGGTGGTTGGCAGGGACTTGGAAATGAGAGTAATGAGAAAAGTTTGACCAAAGTTATGAAGTTTCAGTTAAATAAGATGACTAAATTCTGAAGATTTAATATATAGCATTATGACTGTGGTTAATAGTATTATACAGTGTAATATAAATTTTCTAAAAGAACAGATATTACATGTTCTCTCTGCTTATAAACCTAACTATGTAGGTTGACAGTGCTAATAATTTTACAACATATGCAATTGTCAAACATAACATCATGAATCTGGAACATGTATACATTTTATTTGCCGGTTAAAACTCAACACACTGGAAAAATCTAAATGTGATTCCACTTGCCTATTAGCATCTCTGCATACCTCTTTCTAAGATGACTAGTTAGCAGAAGTAGGACAGAAAAGGAACCATTTCAGTTGGCCAGTAACTTCCTGAAGGGCAATGAGATGAACTACAGTATTTTCAGGGGAAAGCAGTCACCTACTGAGCCTAACTAACCTGCAGATTCATAATAATAATGAATTTTGTTTCCACCCATTGAGTTTTTCTAGGAAATAAAAAATTTTATTGGTACTTCTTTGTCATCACTTAGCCAATTTAGTCCATGCTTGTCATAATTTAGCTGAAGGGACATTGTTAGAGGTTACATTTTATTGTAAAATACATTCATCATAGGGAATTTGCTCATACTTGTACAAAATATATTTTAATTCTTTTTCCCTTCATTCTCTTCAATCCTTCTTCCCCTCCCCATTTATAAAACCTTTATTTATATTTTTTTCACTTTCTTTCTTTTAAAATCTCATTCCTTTCCCTCCTTTCTCTGTCTTCCTACCTTGTTTCCTTTCCCATGTGAACAAGTTTTTTATTTCTTGACTTTTATGCTGGCTTATTTGCAATATATTGAAACTGTTGCTCTGAACTGAAATAAATGCTAACTTTCTTTTCTGATCCTCCCTAACAATAATTAAAAGATAACTGATACCAAAGCAAAACTTTTAACATGCTTCTAATATATAGTTTCTCTAAGCATGTTTGCACCATTTCTTTCAACATGGTTTACATGTATGCATTTTGTGTACTAACTCTTGATATCCTAGCAAAATATTTTAACTCTCTTTACATGAATATAGATCCATAAAAATTGCAAGAAGGAACACATGCCTTTTTTCTATTATTTCTGTTTTTCCATAATTCTTAAATAATTATCACATTACAGGGCTTTTTATATCCACTATAAAATTATATTTCTTGAGTGCCTCATTTCTTATATAAATGAATTGTCATTGAAATGTATAGCCACAAAAGGAGAGATTACTATTGAAGATACTTTCATAGAGTTGACTTAATTATTCAGTTTCCAATTATCCAGTTCTAGAGTATTCATATTGTTTTTGTTTAGTATCTCCTCTCTACATTTGAATATTTCTCATTCATTAATGGTCCACTTTGGTGCTCATTAATATCTCTGGTAAAATGTGCATTGAACAAATAACTAGAATCTCATCTTATTAAAAACCTTTTTACAGGAAGAGCAATAACAAAGTGAATAAAACCCTATGATGTTAAAAAATAATATTTACCTGTTGCTCCTCAGATAAAGGATTACTATCTAGAATATATAAAGAACTTAAAAGAAAATTGGACCCCACCCCCGAATTTAAAGACCCAATTCAAAAATTTGAAATGACCAAATGTTTTTCAGGTGAAGGAGTAATACCAGCAAATAAGCATATGAAAAACTATTCAACATCACTGGTCAACCTAGACATGCAGATGAAAACAACACAGAATTCATTTCACTCCAGAAAGTAGGGCTGCTGTCAAGAAATCAGACAGTTGAAGAAATAAAACAACAGACCCTGGCAGGGTTGTGAAGAGAAAGGAACCCTTGTCCAGTGCTGATGGAAATGTAGACTAGTGCAACTAGTATGGAAATTAGTACAGAGATTCATCAAAAAACTAATATTAATGGTTCTAGTTGATCCTGCTATTATTCTGCTGAGTATATTCATAAATTAAAAGCATCAAACTACAGCAATATATGCATACTCATGTTTATAAGAGCAGTTTGTAATAGCTAAAGCTTTTCTAGAAGCTGCTCCAAAGCCCATCACGGGTGAGTAGATAAAGAAGATATGTTTTCTTTGTATAAAACAATATTATTCACTCATAAAGAAAGATACACTTGAAACATTTCCTATATATGTATTTATTTTTAATTCACTCATAAAGATCATATTAAATTATGGTGTACATCATGATATTTGAAAATAGGAATATTTTCTTTACTTCTTCAGAGATTTTAAAAAATACATTATTTTATAGCCAAAGTGACCTAGTTATATAATAGATGTGATGGAATTATTCTTCTTAAAACAAAGTTTATAACATTTTATTAAACTTCCACCCATTTGTATGGGTAACTACTACTCTACTTTCTGTCTCTATGAGTTCATCATTTTTAAGTTCTACATATAAGTGACATCATGCTTTACCTTTGTACCTGGTTTATTTTACTTAATATATGATCCTCTAGGTTTTTCCATATTTTTATAAATGACACTATTCCCTTTTTAGAAGGCTGAATAATAGTCCATTTGTGTATGTATCACATATTTTTACTCTTCCATCATTTGCCAAACATTTCAATTGACTCCATTCATTGACTACTGTGAACAATGCAGGAATAAACATGGGGGTGCAGATATCTCCTTGGGGCACAGATTTAATTTCTTTTGGAGAAATATAGGTAGATATAGATGTAGATTCTGATATCTCAAAATTGGATTGCTGGCTTATATTTTAGTTCATTTAATTTTATTTTTCTCAGGATTAAGGATTGAATTTAGGACCTTGCCCTTGTGAGGCAGGAACGGTGCCACTAAGCTAAATCCTCAGTCACTCTTAATTTTAATTTTTTGAGAAAATTTCTAAACTGTAAGCTGTACTGATTTAAATTCCCTGTAGTGGTAATAATTAACTATTTTCTGTTATATTATGTAATTCTGTGATCCTGGAGATTTTGCAAAGAATATTTCCCCTTTGCCAGCCCTTCCTTTGTTAGTTTTGCTTAATGAAGACCAAAAGTGGATGAAATAAGGCAGAAGGAGAGAGAAGACATTTGCCTCTTGCAGATGCCTACTGTTACTGCCGGCCTCGTGTCACCCATAGTTCTTACTCTGAAGTAGTTGTTGATTCCAACCTCTCTTCTTCTTGTGCATACTTAGGCTTATTTTTATCACAAATGTTTGAAGAAACCAGGAACATTATAGTAGCAACATCCTCCTTACATTTAAATTTAGCTTCTCTGTCTTTCTCCTTTTTGTTCTGAAAAATTCAGCATTTTTCTTTGTTCCTCATGTTTTCAGGATACTGTCTGAGTGTGTCTTGTATTTCTTTTTAGTTGTTACATCTTCTTTTAGGTCCTGAGAAATTTTTGCATGAGATTTTCTCTGATGATCTAATTATAGGCAGCTAAGTTCAATAGAAATTCATACATAAACAGAAAAGAGTTGGTCTCTTGAGAAAGTCACTGGGGAAAAAGTCATTAAATTGTGGCTGGAAGTACACGTCAAAAACACTAGGCCTCAAGATAAAGATGCAATGATGAGGCCTACATACTCCCTGAGGGATAAGCAGCAACTTGAAGTCAGACTGTAATTAGCACCACCTTGTTCCAGAAGTCCCCATAGGCATTAGTCACTTGAGTAGGTGACCAGAGCATTCAGACTCATCTCTTCCATGAAGGCCCTTGTTCTTTCCATGTACCCTTGTTACACGGCCACTTTGCTATTGGAACAATATTATCTAAACATTCTATTTGTAATCTTATACATTGATTATAGTTTAATCCATCTTGTGCCCACATTGTGACTTTGCTATATAAATTATCTGTGACAAAGGGCCTCAGTGGCAACTGACTCAGAATCTCTTCTGTCTCTCAGGTGCTATCTCAAAATAAACTTTTCCTACTCTTAACCTTTGTTGTTCCTTAGAATTCATTCTTTGATTTTTGGGGCTGGAAACTCAGCACATTTGACATCTGGGAGATTGGGAGTTATTGATCTCCTACATCAAGATAACTCATATGGCTTACCTGCAATGGCCATACCCTTAGGATCTGATGCTGAAGATGTTTGGCTTTTTTTTTTTTTTTTTTACTTCTCTCCCGGCTCATAGTTTGCTCCATGCATTGCCATGTGATAATTTCTTAGCCCCATATTTAGATGACTAGACATCTGTTTTACATTATTTGTATCATATGTGTTTTGGGTATGCAGTGACTTAGCCATGTTAAGTGGTTCATTTACACTATTCCCCTCTTCAGACCCTGAGATCTAATTGTCATGCTTTCTGAATGCTTTAAATTGTCTCCCTCCCACATGCTGCCATTTTTTGGATCATTTCTATCCACAGGGAACAATGTAACATCCCCATCCTCATCAGCCAGTCGATGAGACTGAACAGTGTCAGTAGCAGCCTGATTCTCACTTGAGTTTTCATTAGCTGCCTTCGGCTTGGCACAATATTCCCTTACTAGGGTGAATGTGAGGCTTCTGTATTAGGCCTATTAGTTTTAAGTAAGGGGTTGCCTTGGCCAGTTCTGGTCTAGTTCCCTAATGCCTCTTTCCTCACAGCATTCTACCAGTCATTATTAACTGGTGACACAATACTGCATAATAGAGTCTGCAATTAGTGCTGAGAAAATGGCTCAGAAGCTGCATCTGTGTTTTAATTTGGCATTTTCTGTGCTGCTTCACAAAATCTCATTCTTTTTTCCTGGGTCGAGCAAGCCCTGAGGCTAATTGGCTTCTGTGTTCTATCATTTCCTTATACTTCCATTGCTAGTGCCATTTATGTAGTGTCACAGAAGTAGAGTTTGCCCTGCTCTCCCCATGCTGGAGTTTGGTACTGGCCATAATGTTTGTAGATGAAGTGATTTACTCTTTATGTTTTTTCTCTACCAAACTAGTTTGATGAATGATAATGTGTTGTATATTTCAAGAAATTTTCCCTGAAAGCATCAGCTTCACAGTGTTATGAATGTCAGATATCTGTGTACTCTTGTCATTTACTCTCCATGTTTACAGAACACAAGGCACCAGTGCCAGAAAAGAAGTATTTGTCATTGCTATTTTGACAAGAGTGCCCACCATCACTTCAGAAAAGGCAAGAAGGCAAATGTCCAAAGTGAATTGCAATTAAGCTGAGTTGAATATTCAAGAAATTGTCAAAAAATATTCTTGGTATGTATGTTTCTACCAATAATTTTTCTTTTTATCCCTTTTCCTCAGTCTTTATCTATACTTAGTATATATCTTTCTTACCTGATTTCATAAATGATTGAAGTTATAAAAACACTGAAACAACTTTGAAGTGTGGTAGAGAGGAGCAAATCCTTAATTTCTATAAAAGAAATTATAGATTCAAAATTCTGAAGTACTTCTTTTAGTTATTTTAAGTAGATATTTTATTTTCTCTCTTTCTCCATAGTTGACTAAGTTATATCGTAACTAGATACACATTTATAAAGTTGTTGATATTTCATTAGGGGGAAGCCTGAGGAGAGTGTGGATAAAATTAATAGAAAGTGAAAATTAGAAAATTAGAAATTTCACTGTAGAGAAAGTTATAATGATGATTGGCTAAAAAGAAAGAAATGTCATGTTTTTTTTCCTCTAATCTATGTGGGAGATAGACTGTCTCCACATTCCCTGTCACAAATTTCTTGTTTCCTGCTCAGAAAAAGGGTCTTACAATGTATAACATTGATATACACACACTCATGATAACTGATGTATAGCAAATGCCACAGCTCCAAGAAGGTAAAGTCAAAGAGCTGCAGCATGAATTCAACTTAACTCATGGGGAGCACCGCGTTTCCTCCTAACTGAAGGCTTTCCTTGGATCAACAGAATATACCTTGTCTTTGGTTCCATGCCTGAGACACCTGGAGTGTGTCCAAAAGGTAATGCTGACAAGTCAGGGGCAGCGAGCTTCTTCCTTGCTATGTGACACACGATATCACACATTTCTCCTAAATGTCTTTGTCCCTTTCATGTATAATAATAATAATTTAACACATAGCTCTTCACTTGTTATAGGCCAGACAGCAGCCTTGAGCATTGAGTTGGAGTACCATGACTCACATAGACAACTCCATAAGATGAAGGATTAAAATCACCACAGTGTTGTTAATGGAGAATGAACTACAGATGTGGTGCATCTACTACGAATCAGTCCTTGTGCTACATACTTCTGTTATCCTTACTTACTATTAAGAATAATATATTTTTCACAGACCAAGACAAGGAAAGTTGTCAATCCTTTGGACAGTCTTGGTTTAGCTATTGTTACTCTCAGTTAAGAGATGAAGAAATTGAGTTCACTTTGTGCATGAGGAATTGTGAACATAAATACAAAGAAGAAAAGGAAAATTCCTGAAAAATACTCAAACATGAGAAGAATAGGTAGATAAATTAGAGAATGCACATATTTAATGGAGTGTTATAAAATATCAATATCAGTCTAAATAAAATATAGAATAATACGGATGATATTCCAATACAAAATTGAAGGTGTAATTAAAATATCAACAAAGAAAAGCCCAAGGCCTGATGAACTGATCACTGATTTCTACAAGAAATTGAGAGAAGACCTAATGCCACTACTGCTCAAACTCTTTAATGAGATGGGAAGGGGAGCAGTACTACCAAATTAATTCCTGGATGCAAAAGTAGAGAATGATTCAATCTAAAAAGAGAAACACAGGCCAGTCCTCTGAATGATCATAGACACTAACCACTCAAGTAAAAGACCTCCACATTGAAAACTGCAGTACTCTGAAAAAGGAGATTGAATAGTTATATAAAATAAAAAGATATCCTTTGTTCTTGAATAGAAGACCAATATAGTGAAAATAGTTACACTTCCAATACAGATTTAAGGTGATCACAATAAAAATTCCAACAGTAATTATAGAATGAGAAAAAAACAATCCAAAAATTTATTTGAAACCAGAAGAAACCTCGAGTAGCAAAGAGAATTCTGAGCAATAACAACAACGCAGTGGGCTTCACAGTTCCTGAATTAAAGTTATAATGCAGAGCTACTATGGTAAAAACAGCATTTTACTGGCAAAACAAAACAAAACAAAAAAACCTGACTTAAGGATCAATGGAATTGATCAGAAGTTTTGGAAACAACTCCAGACATCTCAGCTACCTTATCTTTGACAATGGTGGCACCATCACTGCAAGAAAGATAGACAGTGGAATAAATGGAAAAGCTTGTTTTCAACTTGCTGAAGATTAAAAGTAGATGCATACTGTTTCCTATATTACACTAAAATTGAAATGAATCAAAGATCTAAATATTAAAACAGAAATACTAAATCTTCTGGAAGATAGAATAGGTAGAACTCTTGATGATATATGTGTAGGCAAAGACTATAAAATATTGAATTGCACAAGAACTATCACAAAAACCGGCAATTGGGATCACATCCTATTAAAACACTTTTTCATAACAAAAGAAATTTCCAACACAGTTTAAAAATAGCCTACAATGTGGGAAAAGGTTTTGCCAGCTGTTCCTCAGACAAACAACTACTAACAATACATAAAGAACCAAAATAATCAAACACTTAAAGTTTAAAGACTCGATCCAAAGTGGGCATCAAAAATAAATAGACATTTCTTAGATGCAGATGTAGAAACAGAAAATATTTACATGAGAAAGTGTTCAACATTCAAGAGATGCAAATTAAAACAAGGCTTAGATTCTATCTCACTTCCTGTCAAAATATCAACCAAAAACAAATGCTAGTGGAGCTGTTAAGGAAAAAAACGCTTCTCCACTGTCAGTGGGAGTGTGGACTGGTACAGCCACTGTGGAAATCCCATGTGGGGATTCCTCAAAAAGGTAAAATTAGAGGTACCATTTGACCCAGTTATTCTCTCTCTTGATATTCTCTCAAAGAATTTAAAGCATCACACCACAATGATATATCCATATCCACGTTGATAGCAACATAGTTTGTAATAAATAGTTAGATCTTGTAAACAACCCAAATACCCATCAGCTGATAAATCAATAAAGAAAAAGTGGATTTTTTTATACAGTGAAATACTATTTTGTCAAAAAGCAGGATCAGCTCGAGACATTTCTAGCTGAACAGATGCACTTTGAAATTGTACTCTTAAGTGAAATAAATCAGATGCACATATCTAGATGCCACATTGTTTCACTGGTGTGAGAAAAAAATGTAAATAAGAACCAAAATGTACCATAGATGTTGGGACATGGGAAGAAAATGTTCAAATGAGAAGGGGAACAAGAGGAAAGAAAACAAGGAATAAGAAAAAAGAGAAAATAAAAGGAAAAATTAGAAACAAAGCTTTTGTAAATAAGAAAGGGAAGAGGAGGTCAAAGAGAGTAGGAATGGGAAATAAAGAAAAAGTTATATATGTCACGTACCAGGTAAAAATTCTGTATGATGAATGTGATTATTATGCATACTTAAAATGTACCAATGAACATTTTGCCCCCAAACCCCAAAATATGAAGATGAATTAAAACTTGCAGTAAACTGAAGTTTATAATTATAATATGAGGTTAAAATATTCAAAGAGGTATAATTCATTACTTATGAACATACACAAAAAAATCTGGTGAAACTATAAAGAAAATGAAAAGAATCATAGTCTAGAACAGTTTCTTTGGAGTGGAGAGAGGAGGCTGAGACAAGCCACGTAGACTAGATAGGTTCTGTTTTTTAAGGTGAGTGGTGGATGTAGGGATGTTAAATTGCATTGCTTTCAGTAGTAAAGTTTTTTGTACATTACTTTCTTTATGCATGTTTCCAGAAACATAAGAAAATAGATCAAAACCAATAAAATAATCAATGTAATATATTCTAAATTTAGCATCCTGCTCACAATGCTATACAAACCATAACTGATGTTCAAAATTCTATGTACTTTCCCAAGTGAGAAGAAAAGGTTTTTTTTAGATGCTAAGGAAAAAAATAAAGAAGACAGAACATAAGAAATTATATATTACATATGAACATATATAAGAAACATTTTTTTTAAAATTAAGATGGCCAGGGTTGTTGTTCCTTCATTAGACTTCTTCTTCTTCTTCTTCTTCTATTTTTTTTTTTTTTTTTTTTTTTGAGACAGGCAAAGTCTCAGGCTGGTTCTGAACTCAGCCTTGAACTCAGAAATCTTCCTGTCTCTGCCTCCCTAGCGCTGGTATTACAGGCGTGAGCCACTATGCCCAGCATTGTGGAATGTGGTACTGATTGCTGCTGAGTGTGAATCTCCATGCCTGCAGTGTTGTGTGTGGTTACCGGGGATTAAACCTGAACCCTTGCACTTGCAAGGCATAACCACTGAGCTCAATCCCTGGCCCCATTACACTTGTCACTTACCTTTTTTATTCTCCTTCAGATATGGTACACTAAGCAACATCCTGCAAACAATTGTAATCAATAAAAAATTAAGTGGTTTACCAAGAAATACCGAATAACCAACACTGTCTGTGTTTAGATGAATGAAATGTTATAATACTGACTTAAAGGCTATAAATAATAATAAAATAAATGAATAGAGGACAGTGAAATTGTCAGAGGAATTTCTAGACACATTGTAGAATCATAACCATAATTAAAATCTGTCTTTTTAGAAAATAACCCAGAGAACAGGAATAAAGTATGTATAATTTTTTTCAAATGTGACTGGTTCATAAGTAGTAAATAGGAAATTTTTTGAATACTAAATTGAGAAAATGAAAAAAAAAATACTTTGACTAAAGCAATTGCAATAAAATGGGCATAATATTCTTTGAGTCAGAGTGTTGTAGAAGAGGTTTAAATTACAAAGCAATAGGCCTATTGCTTAGTCTTTACTGTGTCACAAATTCACTGTGTGGTCTTGGACGCTATTTTTGTCAGTACTAGTGAAACTGAGAGTGGAATTCCATTCAGTCTTACACTTTGGTCTTATTTCCCTCTCTTGCCACATCTAAGAGATGACATCCATCATTCCACCATTTTACTCAGGGGACTTGATGACATGTTGGATTTTGGTTTTAGTTGCTTGATACTACTATAGCAGCTCAGTGCTTTCCGTGATATGCATAGACAGGTGTCCTCAGTCTTCTCCTATTGTGATTGGCTATGAGAATGGAACAAGAACCTGGCCTTTATCTGGAGCATTCCTGATTTCAAGCTGTGTGAGCCAAATGCCAAATTCTTCTAGTGAGCAGTGGCAGAACACCTGCCCAGGGCCATGCAGCCACTTAGGACTTTAGGCTAAAATGCAACAACCTGATGCCTAATCTCAGGCTGATCAGAACACACTTCTAGTTTTTTTTTTTTTTTTTTTTTTTCCACTGTAAGGGTTAGTTCCATGTTGAGATTTCCTCCCTTTTCACTTCATCATTTGCCCCTTTTTCTGTATAAATCAATCATTCATAAAATAACTATTAAGTACTATACATTGTGTGTGGACAGAGACTATTTTCCATAGCAACTAGATACATGAGAATTGAGATTTTGAAAAGATGGAAAAAGAAGTAATGTCTGAAAAACCAAAGAAAAGGGACACTGAGAAACTGAATCCCTTTCTTTCTCTGTTCCTATTGCTAATGGGATTTCATTTCTCATCCTGTTGGAAGGAAGTCTCCCACCCTCCAGCTCTGCTCACCACATGTAAATGCTGTTCAATATCCCAGTGGACAATTATTAGCTGACTTGTTTCTGACACAGCTCACATCATTCCCAGGGTGTTTTGTTTTGGTATATAAGAACCAACATGCAACAGTTAAGCTAATACATTTCTGTTATTCTCTTGGGTACCTTTTGCAGCTAAAAACGATTCCATCTTGTTTCTTAATGAGAATTTTGGTCAAACACCAAGTTCCAGTTGCAGGTCAAGTTTTAGGAATAACCATTACAGAATTCTTGCTTTTAAAAACTTATTTGGTAAAGCCAAGGAAGCAGCCAGCATCCAGAGGAACCCAGGGGGAGAGATGTATGAATGCATGGTGAGCTCATATTATGAGTTCCTGTTTGGTCATTCCAAAATCACCCCTGGTGTTTGAGAGCAGCTTGATAATTAAAAGAAATATTGTCTCTTAAAAACTGCATCTTCATTTCAAAGTAAGAGTTTAAAGTACATTACTATTTTATGGAGCTAGGATGAATGAAATTGGCCTGTGCACTCTTTCTTTTCCTTTTTTTCTGTTTCATTTCATTTTGACAAACACTTACTTTCTGTGCTTTATTAACATGCCTGGTAGAAACGTAAACAGTTGCATGAGAAAGGATATGAAAGTCAGTTGCCTCATTTGATCTATTTTTTTCTATGATTTGGCATGAATCTTTCATATATTCATCAAATGTTCTCACCTGGGCTGATTGTTGCTTTGATATCACAGGTCATGGACTCATCTAAGTCATCAAAATGTAGTTTAGGACGATGGCCAAGTGTTTTGTAAGATGTGAATCAGCCCAATATTTCAGCAGAAGTATAGCTACAAATGCTTATCACCAATTCTTTGATAAAAGAACACAGTTTGTAAATATATGCGTTTGCCTATAGAAATGGCAATCAATGTGATTTACTGACATAATACATTTGGATGAAGTTTTTCATACATTGCATTCTCACTGCACTAGTGACTTGAGATATGTGAGCTTTTTGGAGATCAACAGAGCCTTCTGCAATTGATGCTGACATTGTTCCATTCAAAACTGATACTCTTTAAATATACAAACATATAGACATGGACACTGTGGTCTCATTTCTCTTAACAAGAACACATCACTAATGCCAGACACAGCACTCTGTGACATAATGGGAGAGGGTGTGACATGCCTACACAAATGAGGGCATCATGGGGTTACTTCAGAATTTTGATTTCTTGCCAAATAGTGAATAATCTTATAATCAAATGTGCAGCAGTCACAGGCCCAGCTGGGAGGATTAAGGAATAAGTATCTATTGGGCTGCCTGATCTCTTTGTTCTTTAGGTTTAGAGTAGGATAAATGGAAAGGGGAGGCTAACAGGGAGTGGTTTAATATAGAATAAATTGTCTAAAAGGGATCAGAGAAAGCAGGATTATCGATGAGTTGGAGAGTGAGCTAGCTGACTTTTTATTTGAAAACTAAGACAGGATAGAAGTATGGGGATAAAGTAGGAAATCAGATAAGAAAAACAAAGGATGCAGGTATATTGGCCTTAAGTAGTCTTTTTCGGTTTCTGAGATTTCTCATGTTCTTGTGCTCTGAGCCAAGATCAATTGAGATTAATCAGTTGTATAGAAAGCATTGTGATCGCATTGCAGGCTTTTAAAGTTTAAATTTGTTTATTGAGCACAATTTGGTTAGTATCAGGTGCTGAAGTTATAGACACCAACACTAGCATAGAAATTACTTTATTTAGCTCCCAGTTGTAAGTTTCTATAGCAACTGAGTCCTATACCAGAAAGCTGAGCTTCGCAAGATCAAATGATTTTTACCCAGAGACGGCAATATCATCAGGGGGTGGGGGCACTTACTTATTTTCCTTTTTTTTTTTTTTTTTTGTTCTGTCTTGTGAGAAGTTTCTCCAATGTGACTCTGTCTGCTTAGTCATACTTTTAATTAAACTTTTTGCTTTGAACTTTCTCCTCTTGGCTGCAGTATAAAGTTTCTATTTCAGTTGTGCTTCGATTTCCATTGACTACTTAGGATGTTGATGCAAAGGAAGAGAATGTGATTTGTTTTAAATACAGTTGAAAATTCTGAATTATGAGGAGAGTGTCCAACCTGCCAAATTTAGTTAGCTGTTCCAGGCAGAATCTGGGATGGTAATTCAAAAAGGAAACCTAATTTAACGTTCCATATTATGTTTTCATTTTGTTCATAAATGCAGTGTCATGATCCTTTTACAGATGTAAAATGCCCTTACAGAATTTTCTGTTTAAATTTTTTGGTAGACATATACTTAGGAGAATATTGTTTTTATTTCTGTGTTTTATATATGAATATTTTTATCATAACAAATAGGAATTTCTGGAGAGAATTGTTACCATCAAAGTAATATTTTAAGATGGTAGTTTAGCAAATATTACAGAAAAGCTTAGAAAAAAATAATTGTATCTGGGCTTCAATTGTGAAAATAATCACTATGCTTTACAAGAGAAATCAACAGTAGCTTTTTGTTGCTCAGGATATGAATGGTTCTCAATCAAACTTACATGAGACATATGTGAAATGTGTTTTAAACAAAGCCATCTTTTCTATGAATTCCATGCTTTAGAAGAATGAGCTTTGGATATTTAAAATAAACTCTAATGGACTGTTTTAAAAACTAGTTAGCAAAAGAATGCTTATGGTAGAATGTATGGTACAATTTACTGGTTTGGAGAATAACAAGAATGTTCTATAAAGGAAAAGATTCTATGTCTGCTCTGATAAAATAAAGTAAAACAAAACAAAAGATTTCCATTTGATGTTTCACATAAATTGCTAACTTGGGGACTATTAACATTTGGAAAACACAAATTCTAAGAGGCAGCTGCAAGAGATTGGCCAATTATAATTTGACGATTCAAAAAGAAAATCTTATTTGACTCTACAATTCTATACTTGTTTTCTCTTTTCATGAATTATCACAACATCCGAGCTAGTGTGTGTGAGACGCAGGATAAAACAGACCCACTTCCTGCTTGGCTGCAAAACCACATCACCTCAGATGACCTCGATTCTGCTTGCATTCATTCAGGGAGGAATTCTCTTTGTGATGTTACAACAGTTTTAATTATGTTAAAATTAATTCAGATTGTGAAGATATGTCCTTATTTGTCCTCTGTTTCTATGAGGAATTTTTAAATGTCACCAACTCCATAGTTTAGCATTTTTGTGCCATTATCCCCATATGTCTTCTATAAGAAACCAAGTTTTTTTTTCTCTCAAGCATACAGACTCCATTAAAACAGTATATAAATAATTGTTCCTTTAATAAAAAGATGTGCAGAAAAGTAATGAATAAAAAGCTCCTACTAACCTATACTTACCTTTGTGAATGTCAGGGATTAGTACTAATGAAACAGACTCTTCCATCTATCAAAGATTTATTTTGGGGGGCTGGGGATTTGGCTCAGTCGTTCTGGCACCTGTCTTGCAAGCTCAAGGAGCCGGGTTCGATCCCCAGTTAACCACATACCATACTGGGAGTGAAGACTCATGCCCAGAAGCAACCAGTACCACATACCACATCCGCTAATTCTCATGCTATAGAGGTTATGTTCATAAAATCTTTCACTCAGCCGGGCGTGGTGGCTCACGCCTGTAATCCCAGCACTCGGGAGGCAGAGGTAGGTGGATTGCTGTGATGTGAGTTTGAGGCTGAGCTCAGGGCCAGCCTGAACTACAAAGTGAGACCCTGTCTTGGAAAAAACAACAACAACAAAAACCAAAGCAAAACAAAAAAGATTTATTTTTCAATTTTTCTATGACATGATTTTTTATTTAGATAAATTACACTATTTACTTTTAAATATACTGGGTTATGTAATGTAGTAATTTCATTTGAGTTTACTAAAGTTATAGTGACACTGAGTAAATAACTTGGAAAACAAAAGTTGAATTTCTCAATATTTTATTGCTGAAATGAGTACAGAAATTACTAGAGTATTAAAAGGATTCTTACAATTTGATTTTGTTAATTAAACTGAGTCAAATGTAGTTGACATGTATTTTAATCTTAAATCAATGTTGTAATCATAGCAATTTTAATTATTTTTCATTAATACTTTGTTGATTGCATGAAACCATTAGAGTATTTAAAAACTTTTATGGTTATTCCCAAGACTTAGCTTTCACTAACTGAGCTGCTATGAACATGGGTGAATATATGTTACTGTGATAAGAGTCTTTTAATTCCTTCATGTATATGCCTAGCAGGGGAATAGCAGGGTCAAATGGGATCTCTAATCCAAATTTTTTGAAGAATCTCCAAACTGATCTCCACAGTGGTTGGCCAGTCTACATTCCCACCAACAGTACAGAAGAGTTCCTTACTCTCCGCAGCCCAGCTAAGCATTTGCTGCTGGCTAATTCTGACATGGCAGCCATTCTTTGTGGAGTGAGATGTAATGTCAGTGTTGTTTTCTGCATCTCTTGAATGACTAGTGATGTTGAACATTTCTTCATATGCTTCTTAGCTGCTTCTACTTCTTCCTCTGAAAAATGTCTGTTCATTTTAGATGCCTATGTTTGAATTGGGTCATTAAATTTAGGGCAGTTGATTTTCTTAAGCTCCTTATATATTTTAGATAGTAGCCTTTGTCTGAGAAAATGCTGATAAATTTTTTCCCCCAATTTGTTAGGTTTTTTTTTTTTCCCCTCTGCCTGTGGTTTCTTTTGCTATGCAGAAGCTTTTTAACAGAAAGAGATTTCATTTGTTGATTCCTTCTGCTAATTCTCGTGCTATAGAGGTTATGTTCATAAAATCTTTAACTCAGCCAGTGTCTCCAAGAGTTCTACCTACCCTGTTTTCAAGCAGGTTTATTCTTTCTGTTTTGATATTGAAGACGTTAATGCATTTTCATTTTAGTTTAGTACACGGTGAAAGAGATAGATCTAGGTTTGGTCTTTGGCAGATTAAAGCCCACTTTTCAGCACCATTTATTAAAAAGGCTATCTTTCCTCCATTTAGAATATTTTGGCTCCTTTTTCAAAGATGAGGTGGCATGGTGTATCTGTAGTTGATTTTTTTTTTTTTTTTTTTTTTTTTTTTTTTTTTTAGGTTTTTTTGAGACAGGGTCTCGCTTTGTGGTTCAGGCTGGCCCTGAGCTCAGCCTCCAGCTCACATCACAATCCTCCTGCCTCTGCCTCCCGAGTGCTGGGATTACAGGCGTGAGCCACCACGCCCGGCACTGTGGTATGTGGTACTGGTTGCTGCTGGGTGTGAGTCTCCACGCCCAGTATTGTTATGTGGTTACCGGGGAATCGAACCCGGGTGCTTGCGCTTGGGAGACAGGCGCCGGAACCACTGAGCTAACTCCCCGGCCCTGAAGTTGATTTTTTATCTTCTAATCTGTTCCACTGGTCCTTGAGTCTGTTAGTTTGCTAATACTATGCAGTTTTTATCACAGCGGACTTGTAGTATAGTTTCAAATAGGGGACGTTATGCCCCTACCAGATCCTTGTTGCCTAGAATTGCTTTTGCTATTCTAGGTCTCTTGTGGTTCAAGGTGAATTTTTGGATTATTTTTTTTTTAGATCTGTGAAAATACTGTTGGAATTTCAGTCGGGATTGCATTGAATGTATCCATCTGCCAACATGAGTTTGAGGAGTATAGCCAGGGACCAAATAAAGATTTTTTTTTAATAGAATGAAATACTACTCTGCCACAAAAATGATAAATTTGAGTCATTTATACTCCCATACCTTAAAGATATACTCATAAATGAAATAAGTCACAAATGTGTAAATACTATGTCTTTTCTTTGGTATAAGAAACTTAAGATATAAATGAATTTAGAGTGTATATTAGATACTGTGATATAGAAAATATAAAGGGAGGTAAGGATATATAATGTGAGGGAAAATATAATTTTTTTAAAAAAGGAAACAAAGCTTATATGTATTGAGATGGGAAATGGATAGGGAAATGGGAAAAATGAGAATTAAGTCATGTCATATAGCGTTACAAGTTTTTAGTGTTGATTGTGATCATGATATGTGTATAAAATGTACCAATAAAATAAATTATAAAAAAAACCCCACGAATGTGTTTGTGTTTGGCCTATGTGCAAAATGTTTGCATACCAGTTGTGAGTCTATTCTTTGCAGAATTGATTATAAGAAGGATCAGTGGCTGGTGTCTTGGAACTTTGCTTTAGAAACGTTTCCTAAATGGTAAAGTAAATTTTCTGACTACAGATTGTTTATACAATTTAAGCTTGCTTTCCTGAATTTGGATTATTCATTTATATTTAAAAATCTATTAATATAAATTTTCATTTACAAGTACTTCCAATAAGAAAATCCATGTGGTCAGTCATTGAGCCTTGTAAAAGTATTTGATAAAATCTAAGTATGAGCCAGCCACAATCTCTTACTAAGTAGGGAAATAAACATAGCCCCTTGTCTTCTCCTAGAATGTTATTTTTCTTGAAATGTAAATCCAAATTAAATCCTTTTTGGACCAAAGCCAAAAACTCAATGAGATAACCAAAAATGTGAAGAGCTATAATGGATTCCCTATTAAATGTTTAAGGATATGAGAAAGAACAATGAAATTAAGATAGAAAGAAACAAGATGAAAGGTAGAAGGAGCAGAATACTCATACAAAGCAGCCCAATAAAGTATTTCAAGCCAATAAAGAAAATAATCCTCTGTGTTTGGTGTTGCCAATGAATCAAGTAAATGTACCTAAGATTAAACCATGGTTTATTTGATGATTTAAAATTTACTGCTTTCTTGACAAGCACAGATTACAAAGGCAATTTTAAGGGAAGAAGTGGAGACAGAAATTTTTATTGAGTTGCTTTCTTATAAATTGCAAGAAATTTTGAGTAGTAAAGAAGGAAAAAAGGTTTAGGAAAAATCTACATTTTTCAAGGTGAAGCAAAAGCAACGTGGACAATAAAAGATTTGACAATACGGTGGAGAGTTAGTAGTTTAAAGTTTGGAAGAAGGAACAACTTAGGATGTCAGTGGGCAAGGTAGAGGATGCAGTTCAATACATCTATAAAGTGATAGGCATGAACAGCAACTTTTAACTATTGTAGCATAGAGGAAACAGAGAAGGTGAGTGGAAAAATAGATTTATTTATCTTTCAGAAGTTGTTTTCCACTCATTTACATTTTCTCAGTGGGAAACAAAAACTGCTAAGAAAGAAGATAGAGAAAATGATTCTTAACAGAGTCAGGAGTGTCTTACAGAATCAAGAATGTATGAGATACAGAAATGTGTTATGATTGCCAAAAAGCAATGGGAAACCTTTTGATATAGGTAGTGATGAATTTACAATGAGATTGACTGCTATGATTTTGCATTACCCTTGAAGAGTGCCTAAGGGTGCTGAAGAATAGGCAGTGTGGAGCTTTTAACAAATAAATATTGTACATTGAGAGAAAGCCAAGAGATCTGACGGTATAAGTACAGGATTGGTTGTAGTTTCTATTGGTTATTAAGATTATCATGAGAACTATATGGACTAAGTAAATAAAAGGCCTTAGTGCAAAGGGAGACAGTGAAAATAGGTGATATTAATGGATTTTATTCCTTGGAAGGCTAACATACTGTAGGTGTTGAGATAAAGAGTTAGAAACTTAAGAATTAATGCTTGAAAACTAGGATTCTTGAATCAGACTAAAGAATACTTGTTATTAATAATGACAATCCCAAAACCTAAAAATTAATTCTAAAAATCCTAAAAATTAGGATTAATGACAATCCTAAAAGGAATGAGTAGTTACTGGAGGTGAATCATTAAACGACCATTCAGAGAATTTAAAGGCCAAGTATTGGAGATATCACCCCCATGGTAATTTAAAACACCTAAATAAAGACAGTAATGTACAGAATTTTAAAAATATCCATAAATGACATTTTAGTAGACAACCTCAAATTGAGGTAAAAGTTATACAGCTGATGATATCATATTCAAAACCAAAAATCTTTTAAGGAAAGAAAAATATGAAAATGACAACATAATATTATGATGAAACCTAGCCTACCTTTATATAAAATACCATAAAAGTCTGTGAGTGACACAAAAACTATAATTAGAGAGGTCTCTAGAGATTAGAGTGTGTTGGATGAAGATATTTGGCCTATTGTAAGTAAAACAAGTAGGAAATATTTAGAAAACACATTGATACTGTGGAAAATTTTGTTACAGATGAATGGCGAATTCCAAAAGGTACAACGGGAAGGTTTAGAAATAGGTCTGGCTTAGAGACTCTTATTATTGTGATTGGTAAGATCATTACACATGTGTAGAGTGACATGGAAAATAAAGAATAAGAGTTTAGAAGTTAAGTGTGTTGGTTAGATTTCTATTGGTGTGATAAATTATTTGAGATAAGCAGTTTGAATAAGGAAAAGCATATTTTGGCTTACAGTTTTGGAGGTATCAGTCCATGGTAGGCTGTGTCATTGCTCTGATCCTGATGGTGAGGCAGTGTGTTATAAAGGAAAATGCATTATGGATCAAAGTTGCTTACTTTATGGCAACCAAGAATTAAAGATGAGAAAAAAAGGAAAAGAGCAGCTTTTCAATGGAGTGTGTGCATTCAACAATCTAATTAATTCCTCTAGGCCACCCCTTCTAAAGATTTTACCACTTATCAGTTGTTGCATAAGATTATCTCTTTAGGCTAATAGTATGTGGGGGAAGTTTCAGACCAAAAACATAACACCAATATTGTTGGTATATATTAAGATTGCAACTTAATGTTTAACTCTATTTTATCCAACTTTATTTGTGAAATTTAACACATATCCCTACAAATGTACTCATGTAGAAAAAAAATAGAGCAGATCAAAATATTAAGAATGATATTGGGGGCGATGAATTTGCAGGTTATAGAAATATATTTTTTCTTTTTTGTGGCTTCAATTTCCTTAAAAATATACCTATAATTAGAAGAATGCACCTTATTTAAAAAAGGATACATTTATTGTTTATTGAGTCCTATATTTAAGATATATTTGCTGAAACTATGGTATTTGAATATTTTTATGGATGGTACTTAATTCTGAGAATGCAGACTTTATATTTCTCACCTGTAACAACAACTTTTACATTTTTTTAAAGTAAAGAGTTACTATTTTTTTAAAATAAGGACTCCAAAAGATGAAGAGAGTTCACACAGATGAATTTCAGTTAAATTTTTGGAATGCATAATTTAACTAGAAGGGAGTAATTTTAAATTTACTTGAGTGGTTTAAATAATAACATGGAGACAAGACAGGTTGTCCTTAGTTAGATTAAATATATCCTATTAAGAAACAGGGAGGATGATTTAAGGAAAATGCACAAGTCCATTCTAGAGAATTCGAATCAGTATTTCAATAATTGAGGAGGATTTAATTTAAAAGAGGGCGCCTTTCTGAAAGAAGCAATCAAAATAATTCATTAAAGCAGTAATCACCAGTAAGCTGGCTGTTGTTCTACTTGATATGTAAATAAAATTGGGAGATATTATTAAAACAATGCCTTATGTATTTCAACTTTCTTTATTACTGATGGAAAAAGCAGTTTATTATCACTCTGAATTTTCATTTCTATTTCTTGCAAAGCAAAAAGGAATATCCAACAAAATAAATAATTGATAAGATTATAAATATGAGGTAAATAATTTTTATACGCATGATATAAAAGAACCAAATAAACTTACTAATCAAGACTAACTTTTGAAAGTACCACAGATTAATCAAGCAAAATGCATAGTTGCTGTTACTTTACATGACTAAGTCAATTTAATTCATAGTTTCTATGCAATGCAGGGGATGAGAAAAATGAATGGTGTGATTTTCTCTTCCATTATTTCACTTGTACATTTATCTTTTTTTTTTTTTTTGTGCCCCACATCCTCTATTAGCATGTGTTGCCAGAATAAAACTTATGTTTTAGGAATATACGCACTACATGCACTTTTCCCTGTTCTCTCCTCTGCATCCTTGTGTCCATTTGCTTGCATTGTTTAAAATGTTCACTCATCTTCCTTTGCAAGGCATTATATCTGAGTTGGCAATCACCCTGAACATTTCACAAATTATTTTGTAAGAAGTTAATATACTTTTAATGTATGTGTTATATTTAAGTATTTATTATCAAATTCCAATAACTTTTATTTCATGAGAATCTCAAAAGCACAAAGAATATCTAACATGTTTTATGTTTAGATAACAGTTTTGAAAGAGGCTTGGAGTTTGTAAGAAAAATCACTTGGAGACTATTTTTCCAAACTAAGAAAACAGATAAAATGAGAGCTAATTTAGTAAAATTGGACAGCAGTTCAGATTTTAGAGCCAAGGTAAGAAGGGACACACATTGACATAGTATAAATGTCTGGTAAGAAACTTCACTCATTTTGTCTTGACCACTAGTTGGTAACCTGTATTACAGCTAGATATTTTGCCACCATGCACAAGCTCCAGCTATTTATAATCCTTTACTATGTTTTAGGTTCATAAATTACCAGTTTAGAGTTTGGATAAAATCCCAGTAACGACTCTCATGTAGGGCTGAGAGCTAAGGCCCCAAACTTCCAAGTAGAATGCATGAGGAATTCTTATGCACATTTTCTAAAGTAGTGTCAGTCTTATAGAGTGATAGGATATGTTGGACTGAATACCACTTGAGATCTAAAAACAGATCTGGAGATCTG
Organism: Petromus typicus; assembly: GCA_004026965.1. Classification (NCBI taxonomy): domain Eukaryota; kingdom Metazoa; phylum Chordata; class Mammalia; order Rodentia; family Petromuridae; genus Petromus; species Petromus typicus. The sequence continues at coordinate 32,687 of PVIR01003151.1, forward strand.
AGCAAGTACACCTCATAGAAGAAGTTTCTCATCTAAGAACAGAAGAATGAGAATATAAATTTTTGACTTAGATTAGGAACAGAGAAAATTGAATGGAAAGTATAAGAAGAAAGAAGATAGAATGAAGAAACTAATTTAGATTCAAGGAACAAGAAATAAGAATACTGATATAAATGCAAGTACTTGAAGAAAGAGTAGGTAAATATTAGGTATACAAAAGCAGATACACAGCTACCTAGGTATAATTGAGCTAAGGAAAAACGCTATCAAAGTAAGTGTGACCACCACCTAAAGGAAGTAGCTGGACCTAGAGATCAGAAATGAGGAGGAGAAACAAAGGATATTAAGAAATGTTGGGACATGTGATACAAACGCAATGATGTTAGTTTAATATGCCAGATATAAAAAGCATGACTTTGAAGAAATAATTTGAATTAAAATAAGCATCACAACATAAAACCTTATTTTTAATTTTGAATTTATACTCAAATATGTTCATTTATTCTAGCTATTACTTCCATAAGAGGTCTGTACAATAATTACCCTTGTGCTCTCAGTTACCTGAGTAGATTATTGAGAGATTATCTACATAAGCACATATTTTCAGGACTAAGTATGAATGTTGCAAATCTTTCTTTCTAAGGTACTGATGTCAATGGGAAATACATTTATGAGCAATCTCATGATGTTTTGTTTTTTAAAACTATTTCAGGGCTTGTACAAAAAAAACCAGATTAGCAATAATGACAAAAACTCATGTGTTGCTTTGTATTAAAAACAATGTACTCCAATAGTTCATAGTTTTATGAGTTTTAGAAGTCTATAAAATCTCTCTACTTAAAATTATATTACAAGAGTTTGATAATTTTCTCTCCCACCTGATGCAAATAACAAGCAGTTACTTTATTTGGAATGGCGCTGTAATCCATTTATCTCTTCAGTTAACAAGTAATGAGTGAATTATATTTTTAGGTCTCACTGATAGTGAAAGAGCTATAAGAAAGAAATAATTACAACCCATTTGGGCTAAGACCCGATGTTTAAAATGGTCATGCAAGTTATATTGGTAAGCAAATCAAGGGTGAAACTGGGATAATGAGGATGAGAAGGAATTCAGAAAGAAATTTTAAATATGAGAGACTAATAATTAAATGGCAGAAGATGATAAAGGCCCAGGCAACAATAGTAAGGTCTGCTCGGCTGGAGTATATAGGGCCCTGTGGACCACTTTTTGGTGCTGTGCGTGGAGGTGGAGGCATCAGAGGTAGAAAATGTGGTGTGAGAAGTGGGAATTCTGCAGTGCAGTCAGGAGGTCAGTGTCTCTGCTCAGGCACTCAGGAGAATGAATCCAGCCTCCTGCTGCCTTTTCTATTAAGGCTTGAAGGATTGGACGATGCTCACGTCCTTTAAGGAGAGCCATCCATAGACCCTGTTTGCCAACTGAGATGTGAATAGCATAGAGAAGCACCCTCACAGACAGCTGAAATAATATTTAAATAGCTACTGGGGCATCGCTTGGGCCAGTTATGGTGACATTTAATAATATGTACTTAACTTTCCTCTCCTGCCTCAATAACTTATTTCTTTTTAGTGCTTAATCATATTCCATTGTCTGGATATACTAAATTCATTCACCTAGTGAAGGACATCTTTCTTTGCTTCTCAGTTTTAGCAATTAAATGTAAAGCTGCTATAACCATTCATGCACAGGCTTTTGTGTGGAAGCAAGTTTTCAATTTATTTTGGTAAATGCTAAGGAGTATAATTGTTGGATTGTATAGAAAAGAGTACATTTAGCCTTGCAAGACACTGCCACTTGTCTTGCAAAGTCAGTGTCACATTTTGCATTTCCACTGCTAATGAATATGATATCCTGGTTCTCCCCATCCTCACTAGGATTCTGTATTCACAGTCTTTGGAGTTTAGCTGCCGTGATAGGTGTGTTTTGGTGCCTTATCGTATTTGCAATTTCCTAATGGCCTAATGTTGAACATCTCTTCATATTCATATTTGCTATATGTATATCTTCAATGAAAGATGTCTAGTCAAGTGGTTTGATCATTTTTAAAAACTTAGTTGTTCATTTCCTCTTTTTGCTTTTAATAACTTTTTACATTGAAATAAATCCTTTATAAAATGAGCCTTTTGTAGATAGTCTCCCAGTCTTTGGCTGTCTTCTCATCCTAAACAATATATTTTGAAAAATATATTGTAAGGAACACCTCAATTTGTTTTTTACTTTTCTTATTTCTATTTCAACTCTTATATATACCAACACCTTTAAAGTTTTTCCAGAGCATAATAACTTTTAACTCCAGAAATACTCAATATTAAACAATTAATAAATATATTTGGAAATCAAAACCAAAGCTTGAAGGATATGTATGTGTACTATTAGTGGGAATTTGGGTAAATAGGTAACTAGAGTAAAATACGGTGTCACCGTCATGTTTGCCAATATCTCTCAACAGAGCACAGCATAGCCACCATATTATATGGAATGTTACGATGTTGTGGCTTCCAATGCTGTACAGTATAGAAACTGAAGTGATCAAGTGTAGCTTCCTCCAAAGGTGTGAGAAACAGGGAAGGGGGTGTAACTAGAACTTTTTCATTAAATTCTCATCTCCTGTGAGTCAATGGCACATGGAAAAACAATTAATAAACAGGCAGAAATGAGATTTAGAGAAGCTGAACTTGGGCCTGATCTATGCTACCCAGACCAGCAAGACCTAAGACCCCAGTCTGCCACACCTTTTATTATCTCTGATCTAAGCTAGCTACACCTTTCATTCAATACATTCTAAGAGACCCAGTAGGGCAGGGTGGACACCAACAATAGTCCTAGAGAAGTTATCTAGATAAAGAACCCACAGAGCAGGGTAGATGGCAGCAATGGTCTTAGAGAAGGTATGTAGATCTTGGTGCATTTCTGCCCTGAGGAATCACAGCATGTGGGGCCATTGAGTCCCTGTTGCTACCAGAGGTGAAGACAAAAGTTAAGTCTAAACTCTATCTGCAGGTAGAAAGCCGTGGTCAATTTTGACCCTATAATTATTTCTCCCAAATAGGATTGTTCGTAACACAAACGGGTAAAGGTGGTATAGGTAAAAGAAACTGTTAACCAATGTTTTGACGAATTCAATTTGATTAATTTTTTTTTTTTTTTTTTCTTTTTGAGACAGGGTCTTGCGTTGTGGTTCAGGTTGGCCCTGAGTTCAGCCTCAAACTCACATCACAGCAATCTTCTTGCTTCTGCCTCCTGAGTGCTGGGATTACAGGCGTGAGCCACCACGCCCGGCACTGTGGTATGTGGTACTGGTTGCTGCTGGGGTGAGTCTCCACGCCCAGTATGGTATGTGATTACCGGAGATCGAACCTGGGTCCTTGTGCTTGCAAGACAAGTGCCAGAATCACTGAGTTAACTCCCCGGCCCCTGATTAATTCATTTTTGATGAACCATTAGCTCCCTTAACCTATACAGATACTTTCCTCAGTCACAAGTGAAAGCTGGAAGTAGGAAGTGAAAGTTGTAATCCAGAGTCGACTGTGTATAATAGTGGAAAGCATACGGAGCATGATATCTACTGGAACATAATAAATCATCTACTGGTGGAAGAAACTAATTTATCATTATCTATGCAAGAGATTAGAAACAAAGTATTGCAGAAGGTAGAATGTAGCTGCCATGAATATATAGAACATGTTGGTATTTGATCTATTTGTGATTTATTGTGCATAATCATGGATACCAAAGGAGAAAATATTTATTTAAATGACTATTTGTAAACTGTATTATACAGAGCTGTTGTACAGGGAGAGAGGAGTTCATGGGCAACCTTATAATTCTCAAAAATTCTTATTAATTGAAATATAACATTTATCTGATTCTATTATTTTTATCTACATTTCTTAATTTTGGAAGAAACGTATATCAAATGAAAGACAATTGGAAATCACACTTTAAAGAATTCTGAAGTTTCCCAGTGGACTTTTTTTGAAGTTTTAAGATCTTTCTCTATAGCTACCATTAATCACTATGACATCAAATTTAAACATTGAAGAGAATAAATTAGAGCTACCATTTCTATCAAAATTTGCTTTTCTCTTTTTTATCTTCTCAAAAGTATATTCTACATATTGTACAGGTACTTGTACAGTTTGAAAGTAATTATTTTTTCAAAAGCAATTTATTAACATTTTAAGTGAGTAGGGGACAATTTTGAGTTAAACATTTTTAATCCCATAGAGTTTTCATTATAACATATACATGTTGTTATATTTATAAGCATCCTTGTTATAAGAATTTTCACTTAGGTGTCTTGTCAATAAATATTATGCTCATTCACCATAGACTGATTTTTTTTTATGTCAAGTATTAAAATAATTTTAGAGAGTATGTCATTATAAAAGTATTCATTTCCATCAACAATAAATAATAAGCCACAGATTATTTAGATAACAGCAATTTCTTTGATCTTGAGACTATATTTTACTCTTTGTGATTTACTTATACTTATGCATGACCGTAATGTGTAACTATTAGAAATTGAACTATTAAGTTTTGTGGCTGAGGGGTTTTAATGAAGTAAAGATAGCTGAATAGTCTTGAAAAATAATATGCAAAATTTAGTAGACTTAGGAAAATTATCCACATTATACAGTAGTGCAAAGCTGTTTAATTACTTGAATAATTGTGATAGCCATTATCTCTTAGTGCTAACATCGACTCATTTTTAATGTATCAACTATTGAATTTTTAATGATTTATGCAATGTCACAGCTTTTCTGATTTGAAATGAAAATACCACCTTAAGACACACTATGCTTAGTGGTTTATTATTTTACAGAAAAAAATAAATATATTGAATCTCCTTCATTGAACTGAGTCTGTGATTATAAATCTTGATTATCTAACTTCATTGCTTTGACAGATGCTTACAAGATTGGCAAAGCACACTTCAGGGTGTATCTTGGTGGATCACAGGAGGGTGAGGCTGGCGGACCTGTGGCCCCTGGCCTTTTCTTCCTGGCTCTTCCTGCTCTCTCTGCAACAGCTGTCATGAATTGAGCACCTTCCCTCAGCCTTGCTTTTCCACTACAATGTTTCTGCCTTGGAGAGAATGGAGCATGGACTAAATAAAACCTTTTGGACTATGAGCTACAAGAAGCATTTTCTTTTTAAAATTACATTGGTCAGCCATTTTGTCTCAGCACCAGAGATCAGATTAATTCCATTTTGAGACTTTTCTCTTCAGATAGAACATTATGCATCAGTATAAATTGAATTGTATTCCAAAATTCTTATCATTTGATCTCTTTTACCAGAACTAATTCAGAGTAAACATAAAATATAGCCTAATATTGTTTGTTAGACATTGGCAGTAAGGTTAGATTGGATGAATGAGACATTCAATATCAACTAAGTTTTCTTTTGGGAGGATTTTTGAATTTATAAAAAGTGTTTAACTCTGCTTATGGACAAAGTATTGAGTAATCTTGATTGTCAATTTGAATCAATTAGGAGACTTTTGTATGGGCGATTGGATTGTAAAGGCACTAACTTCATCAGTGTAAAGTGGTTAATACTTCAACAGCTGAATGAGCTACCAGAAAGTGGAGCCAGGCTGAAGAAAGCATGTCCTGAAGGACTGCCCTACAGGCTATAGCTAGTTCTTGGCCCTGCCCTCTTATACTTTCCCTGGGTTCTCCTTTTTAGATGATATATATAGAGCCATTTTTCTCTGATATGTATTTTCCACCATATTTATACCTTGAGCCAGTCAACCATGGACTGAAACTGTGAACCAAAATAAATTTCTCTTTTAAATTCTGGGTGTTGGATATTTTGATCCAGCAGTGGAAAGTTGACAAATGCATATAGCATTCAACATTCAAAATCAGGACTGTAATATGATCACAGTATTATATGTGGAAAAGAATTAATCACATGAAATATAAAGCTATTCAAAAAGAAGTAACTTTAATAGAATAAAATAATTTTAGCAATTTATATTTCTCCATTTTACATAATTGCTGAAGTTCATTTACAATCTTACTTAAATTCTATAAGACCTCTATTATTCCTTTTTTGTCTTTTTCTGCTTAAGGATATTTGAGTTGTTTCTGTCACTTGCATCTAAAAGATCTCACTAAATAGTAATAAAATTCACTAATAAGATAACCAACATGTGGAGGCATAAATTTTATAGTATGTACTTGATATATTTAATTAAGTTTGATATTGAAATGTTATTATCCTTGTAACTTTCAGATCTATAATGTAATCTTTATTTGACTTTGTTTTTAAACTCTGGGAATACTATAGCCACTCAGGCACTTTCTCTAATGTTATTTAGAAGCACTTCAAACCAGACATTACATGAAATCGTTTGCTTTATTTCACAAGGCAAACTATTATGGCATTATCTTCCCAGAAACAAAGTAATAAGTCATAGTTACATCTAATGAGTTGTTATTGAATTTGTACAAACAAGTCAAATATCTTCTCTTATACAGCTAGAAATGCTGATTATAACTGTTTTGTTAACTTGCCATCGATACCTTAATCTTATTGATAATAACATACAAGTGCAAAATATCCTGCCAGTTCTATGTTGAATCTACAGAATGTGTAAACTCTGAAAGTAACAGACAACATTTACTGGGATTAATATTTACCTTTTTCTCTACTCATAAATGGATACACAATACCTCGTTTATCTTTTGATTTGTATCTTTATGACCTATTCCCCATAAGAAGTGTCATTTTGTTTGTGTGCCATATTTACTTTGTTATTTTATTGTTCTGAATTTATATTAAGTGAAAAAAATGGGTTTGGATCTATTTGATCAATTCCTTTGGGCACTAGTCTCCTTTAATTGCAATATTGATTGCAGCAAGTGTAAAAGGACCCAAGACTTCATATAGCCAACCATACCAGCCTACAGAGGAAGCAAAAGCTTTTATATGTAAGTAGCTTAAGTTGATATTTGTCTCACAGCAGTATGAAAGTTGACATGTGTCATTGATAGTGACATGGCAAAGATTTAGATTTCTTTGGCAAAGCTTCTAATTTAAGAAAATTCTCCAAATCTTTATAGTCTTGAAATCTCTTCATCTTGTTTTACTTTAAGAGAGTCAGTATTTCTTGAGTTCAATAAGGTTACATGAAAAGGATGTTTAAAAAAATTATCTTCTCCATTCTTGCTTGTCCTTTTTGTTTCAAAGACAATCAGTGGAATATTTTTTGAATCCCAGGAGCTTAAAGTAGTAGGGGAATTAAACCACAGATAGGGATCGTGGCAGCCCACAAGGATCTATAGTGGTGCACCTAAGACTGAGGCAGCAGGGAAGAGCAGTCTAGGAAAATGAATATGGGAGGCATGTTGGCCAAACTCAGCCAATTTTTAGCTCCATCCTTACTGTTTACACTGGGTGAGCAGTGCAATCTGTATAACACGCAGTTTCTTCATTTGAAAAATGGGAATAAGAATAAATTTGCTATCTTAAGTTGTTAGGAGCCAGTTAGACATTATCTGTCTCTAGAAATTCATAAACACTTAAAAATGTGAAAGAAACATAAATGCCTACACCAGAGCAAAAAGAAACTGCTTTACCTTGTTTTGTCAAAGAAAATTCCAAGAAAAAGAGAAAGCATAACTGAAGGATGTTATGTTTAACACAGGAAAAAGGATGCAAATAACAAGGTGAAGGGAGACCCTTCTTAGGTGGTAGGTGTCAAAGATGTGTCATTCAGCCTATGACTATAGAAAACTGAGAAATGTCTGAACATATGTTTGCCAGTGTTTTTAAATATTTCTATAAAAAGATCCTTAAAGACATAGAGAATTGCTGGACCTTAAGGGAAGGAAGATCACCACTGGCCAGTGTAAAAATAAACATTCATCAGTGCTAGAATTGACCTAGCTTTGTGTTTTACAGTTACTATCTCAGGAGTGTGTCAATATAACTCCTGGAGATGTTCTACTGCATGAGATGAAGCTCACAATTCATGAATTACTATGAGGTGCAGCTGAATCTTGTGACTATTGCTTTGGAGTCCTTTCTAAATCCATTTCAATAGTGCTTCTGGAGATTTAGTCCAGCATAGAAAGAGTTTTGGAGTTCTGTTATATATTGATGATGATATCACTCAGTGTTGAATCCAACACTATAATATATACAGTTTTTGATACAAAATGTTTCAAAACCTTTGCTATAAATAAACCTCCATTTATTTAGGAAGTTAGTACTCTGGTACAAATATCAATTTCAGAATTTCTAGTATTTTTCAAATGTCTTCTTTCATGGACAGTAGTATATAAACTTGAAGAACTTCATAAAATTTTTAATTTGCTTGTTGGAGGATGTTATTCACTGTATAATTCCCAGCCAAGATTTTGCTACTTTGTTTACCAAATGAAATTCTAAAGAAATCATTCTTTTTCTTTAACATATGTATGACTTTTAAGTTTTCTGATATTTATGTTGTGCAGTTGCTAATTAGATTTTATGATAGCAGAGTAGGTTGTTATAAGGATTTCTAGAGGTACTGTAGTTTTTTAGTTTATAATTTATATCAATATGCTTATGAGAAAATGTGAATCTCCCTTAAAATATTTCTAAATAGATTTCTAACTTTATGTTTAGAATCCCTTGAAACATGTTTTCTAGGGTCTTAATAAAGGATAAATTTCAAAGAAGTAGTTGTAAATATTTAAAAATTTTATATCAAACTAGAATGGAACTCTAATTAGTATTCTTTATTATATTAGAAAATGTTATTCTATTTTAGTTATAAGCAATAGTATTACATTATTTGGCTCACAAATTATCTTCTCTTCATACTTTAACATGAAAGCCCAAATGCTACCTAGAATGAATTATGATTAGTATCTCAATTAGCAGTACTTATCTAGGAAAATTATAAAAAAGATGCAATATTTTAAAATTTCAGCTATATTCTAAAATCCAAAAGTTTTCAATTTTTCATATACAAAAACACATAAAAATTTAGTACATGCTAGTGACAAACTAAGCAAACAAACACAAAACTCCTTTCAAAATCAAATATCTAAGTAGATGTCCTATTTTGAGTTTTAGTCTTGAGCACAGATTTCAATAGATAGATTGAAATGGGATGTTTGTTTCCTGGGCTGATGAGTTAAAATTACAATTTACATCAGCATTTTATATATGTGGTATATGAACTAGAAGAGAAAGACAAAATTTTAAGAAATTGTTGTGCCTGTAGAGCTGATTTCTTCTTTGTCATTTAAGCAAAAATTTGCCTTTATTTTTCCAAGACCAGAATATGATTGCTATTTTAATAATATTAAAGAGAATTGCTTAAAAAGAATGTCTCAAATATGATTTATTTTAAAATGAAATGTAAAAACCACTCATAATTTATTTACTTAAATACCTGATATTTTAGAAAAGAATAACTTCGTAGATCAATAATTTTGGAGTAAGTAGGGCTTTTATTTTTCCACAGGCAAAGGGAATTGAACCCATGGCTTGACATTGACTCACATCCTACATGTTTTCATTTTTTTATTTTTTATTTTTTATTTTGAGGCTGTAGTTTTCTCATTGCCAAGTTTTTCAGGCTAGGCTGGAACTTGAAAGCTTCTTGGCTCAGCTTCTTAGAGTACTAGGATTATGTGTGTGTGACTTTAAGAGATTTTTTAAAACATGATCTTCACACTTGAATTTACCTTTAACAAAAAAACATCTAACAGTAAGCATATAACTAAAATAGGATATTGTCTTATTCACTTTTGCATCACTAGGACTTCATACTTGACATAAACAATTTAAGGAAAGAAAGGTGTATTGTCATATTTTCAGTCCCTGTTTAGCTGGCTCCAAAGAAGAAGCAGGCTGGCAAAGGGTCAAGGCAGAGGAAAAGGTGCTCAACACATGGTGGCCGGGAGAGAGGGGAAAAAGGAGGAGCTGGGGACAAGAATACACCCTTCTATTGAACAAAACCTCTATAGATAGAATTGGCAGAGGAAATCAACAAGTGAAATCACATTCTTTTAATAAGCTTCTGCATAGCAAAGAAACCACCAACAATGCAAGAAAGCAGCCAACAATATGGAAAAGAATCTTTACCAGCTGTTTCTCAGACAAAGGGCTACTATCTAGAATATATAAAGAGCTTTAAAAAATCAGCCCATCAAATTTAAAGACCCAATTCAAAAATGGGCATCTGAAATGAACAGATACTTTTCAGAGAAAGAAGTAAGAGCATCTAAGAAGTATATGAAGAAATGCTTAACATCACAGGTCATTCGAGAGATACAGATGAAAACAACACTGATAATTCATCTCACTCCACAAAGAATGGCTGCCTGCTCAGAATTAGCGAGCAACAAATGTTGGTGAGGCTACAGAAAAAAAGGAACCCTTCTCCACTTTTGGTGGGAATGTAGACTTGTATAACCTCTGTGGAAATCAGTGTGGAGATTCCACAAAGAGCTAGGATTGTATGTCCTATCTGACCTGGCCATTACTCTTCTAGGTATATAAACAAACAAACAAAAAGATTCATATCACAGCGACATGTGTGCACCCATGTTTATAGTAGCTTAGTTTGTGATTGCTAAATGTTGGAAACAGCCAAAATGTCCATCAACTGGAGATTGGATAAAGAAGATGTGGTTCTTTTATAGAATGGAGTATTATTCTGCCATTAAAAATCATAAGACTGAGTCATTCTTACTCAAATGGACATACCTTGAGGACATCCTCATAAGTGAAATAAATAGGTCACACATGTGTAAATATCAGATCTTTTCTCTGATATGAGAAAGTGAAGTTGTAAATGAGTTGTAGTATGTATAGTTGATATTGTGAAAAAGAAAATATTTAAAAGAAGAGTGTGTAGGGGGTAAATAATGAGAGAAAAAGAATGTGACAGTAATGAAAAAAGGAAACAAAGATTATATGTATAGGGGGTTGGTGGTAGCAGGGTGGGTGGAAAGGAGAAAAAATGAGAATCAAGTCATGTCATATTCTGGCACAAACTCTCAATGTTGAATGCAATGATGATGTGCATTCATAATATACTAGTAAAGATTTAAATTAAAAAAAAAATAGAATACACCCTTCCAGGTCATCCCTTCAGTGACCCACAGCTAATCAAGACCAAGACCTCATCCTAACATCATATTTAGCTACTGAACTCTTTAATGGATGAATTCACTGATGAGTGCAGCATCTTTATCATACAGTCATCTTCCATATAGATGCAAATTACATTATGGAGGACATTATAGATGTAAACCAAACCCACCACCCCACGCACACATTTATGCATATAGGAGAACTGAAGAGTTCATAAAGCTGATTTGAGAATAAGAATGCTTCCTGAATCTACTCTCCAAACTGCTGCTGATATTCCCTGGTAGATGAAATAAGAGGTGATACTTTTGTGGCAAACAGAATGTATACAAAACAACATCTACAAAAGTATGGGGGAAGTATGACCTGTTTAAGAGAATGTGAATTTCAATTTCTGGAAATGAAGGAGTGAAGAGAACTTGCTGTCTGTTTATGAAACTCTAATGTAAACAAATTAATAGGACAGAGACTTGGAGTTTTACTATTTGGATGAGAAAGTGCTTTAAAATAGTCAGTAGGCCAGCTATGCAAGATAGCACAGCTCAGGCTATGAGTGCAGAAGACAAATTTACTAATAGTGATGTAAATGGTAGAAAGATCAGCTTAAAGATCGCTTTCCCAGTTTAAATGGGAAATGCCAGGGACCAAACTTAGGAGATAGTAAAGATGAAAAACTAGGACAGATTGAGAGAAACTACAGTAAGATTTGGTTTTCAGTGTATCCACTGCAAATGAGTCAATTAACTTCAGGAGTGAGGGTTTGGAGAGGCAAAGGAATGATACACTGGATTTTGGGCATGTTGAGTGCAAGTTCCTGTGGAGTACTCAGGTTAGTTAAATTCAGTAGAAATGAGTGTGTGTGTGTGTGTGTGTGTGTGTGTGTGTGTGTCTGTGTCTGTGTGTGTCTGTGTTTTGTGCCACAGAAAAAGTGCAGGGCATTGACAGTTTGTAGAGAGATAAGAGTATGGCTTGTGTCTAGCTACTCCTCCAAAGCCTTGCAACTTTAACAAAATTATCATAACTTCTACAACTAAATGGGGGGAAAGGTATATTGTATCTAAAGCAAGAAACATAGATAGGAATAAGCAAGGCTGCTTAAGCAAGCAGGCTACTATGCAAGGAAAAGCGCCTGCTGAGGGGTACAAAAGGCTTAGGAAACCCATAGGAGGCAAATGGAGATTAATAAACTGACATGAAACTTTTACATTTCTCTGTACTCCTGTGATCAAACCTGATTAGAAGAAGCCAGAGAATCTAGGAGTCACGGATGTTGCCCCTTCAGTGAACTTCTTGGGAAAACAGAAAGAGATGAAGAGGGTCAGGAATGTATCTGGAAGAGTGAGTGTAAGATATATGTCACAGAAGCATCAAATGATGGCTGATCCAGGCAGAGTATGCCAACAAAAACCAGAGACAGTCTCTACAACAAGGAAACTGGGCAACATCTGTACCAGCAAGGAAATGAGAAAGAATCGATCCAGTTTTTGTTGGAGAGGAATTTGATATTAGGCCAATAATGGAATGGTAAAAATGATAATGATTATAAATTATTATAGAGTTGATAAGAAAAATGAAAAATGGTTCAGAAGAATATGTATTTGATATCAGAAGTAGTAATTTTATTAAAGAAATTTTAGTTGGGGAAATGAAGAAGAAATTATATTCTCAAACTTCAAGTGGCTGAAGAAAGTGATGAGAGGAGAGTAGGGCGTATGTTCTTTTTCATGAGATTTTATGAAGTAAAGTGAAAAGACAGTGAGGGGTAAAGAGCTGGGAAGAATATGAGCCTCTCAAGGAAATATCCATAATTTACAAAATTTATTCAGAAAGTTTAACTTGAGGACTTGAAGATTAAACCATAGAACTGTAGCAATATCCAGAATGAAAACTATTATAGTTCCCAGGACAGTACAGTCAACTACAATGTATGTCACTTGGATCACAAAACATATTCTGGCACCTGGACAAGATAGCCAAGGAATTGTTAAATTAAAGTATGCTTAACTTGGTTTTCCTGGAATGCCTGTTGTTCTGTACTGTTTTTGAAATTATATGAAAATGTACTTTTGTAGAGACAATTCATTGCTGAGAAAAGAGAACTCCCAGCTCTTTGAAGTACTGGATTTCAAGTGACACCAAGACTAATGATGAAATTTTAGAAATTTCATCAAGAAATTTTTAATAGAGCAGGCTCCTATTGTCCCTCCTCAAGCCTTATTAAATATAAATATAGTATAAGTTGCATATATCTGTATATAGAATATAAACTCTTTATAATATTAGATATTAGAATTGAGCAATGGTTCCCAGTTGGGGGAAGGGTGACTCAGCTAATTCCAAAGCAATGCTTATTACTGTCTATGTATTTATGGTCATGAGAACTGTAAAACTGGTGATTACTGTTTAGCAGGTAAAATGAAAGAATACTAAGTATTCTTTAATACATAGGCTACCTGCCTATAAAGCAAAAAATTACCTAAGCTGCAAGGTGGTGCAATTCAATTCATTGGGAAACTGAGGCCGGATGATTATAAGTTTGAACTCACTTTGGGCAACTTAGAAAGCAAATTTCTCAAAATATAAAGCACAAAGAATTAAAGAATGGGTGGGAATATAGCTTAGTACTCCTTTTTCATGCTCAGTAACACATGCACACACATGTGAACCTGTGTGTGCACACATATACACACACAGAATTATCGAACCCAAAATATTAGTAGTGAGCGAGACTGAGGAGTTCTGAGTGAGGAAGGAGAGGGAAGTACTGGCTGTCTTCATTTGTTCTACAAATAGAAGAGGCAGATATGTTCCATCATCCACTGTTCTTAGCATGCTGTTGTCAACTTCGGCGTCTGGGTGGTACAGGGCCGAGGATCAGGTTTGGAGGCCCAGACAGGGAGGGTGAGCGCACAGAGTCACCATGCAGACTCCATGGTGTGTTTTGAGAATTATTCTGTCTGTAAAGCAAATTCAGTTACTTTTATAGTAAAAGGTAGAGGGTATAAACATACAAGTGGAGACAGTTGTGGATTGGTTGAAGCATGAACAGAGGCAGGTCATTGTAGATTGATTGCAGGCAGTCCTGCTTTTGGCTGAGGTGGAGTCACAATCAGCTAGTCTGGCTGAACTTTAGTGAAAGCCTGGCTTGCACCTACAGCATCCATCATGAAATTGTTGGGTTTTTGTATGAGAGGGGACTAGGGATATACATTAGAAATAAATTTGAGGGAAAGGCTTTTTATTAGCAGTTTCTTAGATAAAGTGTGACTATCTAGAATATAAGGAACTTTAAAAAATCAGTCTCCCCAGATTTAAAGACCCAATTCAAAAGTAGGCATCTGAAATGAACAGATACTTTTCAGAGGAAGAAGTAAGAGCAGCTAAGAAGCATATGAAGAAATGCTCAACATCACAGGTCATTCGAGAGATGCAGATGAAAACAACACTGAGATTTCATTTCACTCCAAAAGGAATGGCTGCCTGCTCAGAATTAGGCAGCAACAAATGTTGGTGAGGCTGAGGAGAAAAAAAAAATCCTTCTCTGCTGTTGGTGGGAGTGTAGACTTGTACAATCACTGTCAAGATCACTGCAGAGGTTCCTCAAAAAAGGAGGATTAAAGATCTCATTTGACCCTGCTATATTTCTGCTAGGTATATACACAAAAGAATTAAAAGATTCATACCACAACAACATATGGGCACCCATGTTTATAGTAGCTCAGTCTGTGACAGCTAAATCTAGGAAACAACCAAAATGTTCATCAACTGGAGACTGGCTAAAGAAGATAAGTTTTTTTTTTTTTATTGAATGGAAAATTACTCTGCCATAAAAGATGATAAAATGAGTCCTTCATACTCAAATGGATGTACCTTCAGGATATCCTCAAAAGTGAAATAAATAGGTCACAGATGTGTAAATATTGTATCTTTTCTCTGGTATGTGAAAATGAAGATATAAATGAGTTTTATGTTGTAGATATTGCAAAATAGAAAACATGCAAAAGGAAATGGAGTGTAATGATAAGCGATGAATGCTAAAATAACGTGATAGTAATTTTTTTTTTCTTTGAGACAAGGTCTTGCTTTGTAGTTCAGGGCAGCCCTGAGCTCATTATGTAGCCCAGGCAAGCCTGGAACTCACAGAAATCTTGCCTCTGCCTCCCGACTGCTAGGATTTGAGGCATGAACCACTATGCCTGGCATTGTGGTATGTGGTACTGATTGCTGGTGGGCATGAGTTATCATGCCTGGTATTGTTGTATGTAGTTACTGGGGATCAAACCCAGATCCTTGAGCTTGCAAGGCAGGAGCCAAAACCACAGAGCTAAGTCTCTGGCCCTGTGATGCTAAGTTTTTTTTAAAAAAAGAAACAACGCTTATGTGTATAGGGGCTGGAGGTTTGTAGGGTGGGTGGGGCAACAGGAAAAAAAATGAGATGTAAGTCATGTAATATACTGGTACAAATTCTCAATGTTGAAAGTGATCATGATGTGTATATATAATGTACCAATAAAGATTTGAATTTTTAAAAACATATGAAGATAACAATGCAACAAGATATCTAACCATTGAATCATGGAAAGAGAAGCTGGAAACATGGCAATGTGTTGAGGCTGTGGAGATATGAATGATCCCTGATAATTACCATACTTTTCCATTTTATTCAGGTAGCAGATTAGCAATCCAGATAATTCTGTACACATGGGTAGGCTGAAAAAGAGAGTCAGGGTCTGGCAGGTCAGCACTAACAAAGAATCTCATAGAAGGCTACATCAGCTAGGTGTATAAAACCCTCAGGTAAGCAGATGGGAAGCAGAGGGACTTGTGTTCTCAAGGTAGCAGCACGCCTGGGGATTGTCCTCAGCCATAGTGGTCATCTCAGAGGTTTTCTTTCAGGAGCACCTGCGGACAGAGAGTTTAAGTCTGTCCCAGGGCCCATATAGCTCAAATAACTTCTAGAACTTGTGCAGTTTGGGCTTGAGTGAGATGGAATTTAAATAAGAGGGTGACTGTTTTAGATGGGGGGATAGGGAAGAGAGAGAGAGAGAGAGAGAGAGAGATTGAGATCCTCAACAGTACTCAATAAAGATGTCCATATGAGAATGGAGAAGAGTTAGAAGGTTATAACCAGGTTGATTTGAAAAAAAAATGTTTTTGAACATCTGAATTTTATTGACTGATATTGCAGTTAATTCAAATCCACTACATTTTTAAAAATTGATACTGGATATGTAGGTTCTACATTTCCTTATTGAAAGAATGACCCTTGCTTCCTTTTGTTTACAGATTCAAAATTATGCATGAAAGCATTTCCATTTAAATTGAAGTCATGCTGATTTCAGAGATACTTTTGCATATGTATCATAATATTCTGGCACAATTTAGTGATTACAGTATTCTATGATTATTTCTTGACAATTGGCTACAAAAGAAATTGTGAACATTTTTGTAATGTCATAAAACTAACGATGTATTTAAACAAAAATATCAGAAAATGAGGCATCCATAAAAGACAGTATCATTGGGCCACCTAGATTTAAAAGGATCATAATTAGAAGCACAGTTCTATTAAAGAAGAAAATATAGCTCTCTTTTAGGGAGAACTGGTATACAAATAGATTTCTGTTTTCTAACAAACAAACAAACAAAAAACTCTAAAAACAACTTTATGTGCAGTAACCAACTTAAAAGCTTTTAATAACACTAAGATTTAGACAAATCCAGGGGCAAAAATCTACTGGTGAGAAAATATATATCCTCCAATTTATTTTCTCATTTCTTTGTCTTTTCCTTTTTATTCCCCTTTAGGAAGTCCCTCACTTGTATATAATAATGTCCAGGGCAAATATGAGCGGCTTTCTCAGTGTTCTCCTTATTAACCTTAACAACAGAGGTCCCTACTTCATGTTTTGTCATCTTCCAATTTTTTTTGAGCAACCTACTCTCAGCTAACTATTTGAGTCCTTTTAGGTTTGACCTCATCCCTTCAGAAAGACATGAATTCGTCTTAGTGATCTCATCAGTTTAAGCAGCCCCTACTACCTCATAACACTCACACTGAGAAGTATATTTCAACTTGAACTTCAGAGAGGGCAAGCCATATTTGGGCCATAGAAGTACCTCACTACCAGACCTCTGAAAACAAAGAAGATAAAGAGTCTGGGAAATGTGGGATAGAAACCTGGAAAGCTATGTTTTAGAACAGATATAGGAGCTATAAGGTTAAATATACTTTTCCCTGCATCTCAGATATGTCAGTGAAAAGATAAATGATGCTTTAGCTTAATTGTAAAAATTGCCTGGGTTTCACTCTATGGCTTATGCCAAGAGTTTAGGGATTCAGTTGCTGCACATTGTTTTTCTTTAAATTATCCAGTGCCATTAGAAGCATCTGCTCACTCTGCAGTCCTTGAATGCTTCATTCCTGGCATACTGCTCTATTATAGTTGTTCAGTTCCCAATGCCTTCAATGGACCTTTTGTTCCAGATTACTGTAGGTGAAATATGAATCGTAGATGTGCTGCTTCAGGCTGCCTGGTGAGATTGTTCTCCTAGAATACTAGATGTGGTCTTGGTTCGTTTGTTTTCAGCCCTAATTAAGTGATATGATCAACTTCAGAATCTTGCTTATTTCCCAAGATTGTTTGAGGTTAGATCACTCAGGAAATAACCTTAGACTTATTGGAGGTCATTGTAGCTACTCAAATGTTACCTTTGCATTCCATGCATGCTAACATTTTTTTCCTCTATTAATCAGAATGCTTTATTCTAAAAACTACAAATAATCTCTGGCGAGTTTATGCTGTCAGGTAATTTATTTGAACCACACATACACAAATACGCACACACACACACACACACACACACACACACACACACACACATACACATGCACATACACGTGACAAGAAGGCTGGAGAATTGAAAAAAATTCAGTAAATCTTGCCAGATACAAGTACAGTGCAGATCCTCTAAAGGAAGCATTTGCTGCCTATGGAATTTAGGGCTGCACCCCTAGATTCTGGTTTTCTACTGGCTTTGCTGACCTTGGCTCTCTACAGATGCTGAGGGTGTCATCATCACTCTCCCTGCAAGTCATCCAGAAGGAAAGTTGAAGTTGCTCACTGTCTAGAACGTGCCCTTGATTGAGGAATCATAACTTCCAAAATTGTAGGGAGTGAACGTCTTTTTTAAAAAGCTTGCTTCATGAAAAATGGACCTTAAATTTTTGTTAAATTAATACAATCAGAAACTCCTCCAAACACAAATAAAATAAAATGGTCGGGGATTATCTCAGTGATTTTTCAGATCCACACCCCCAGCCTTGCACCGTCTGCTGCCTTGAGTTTTCTGCTTTGCACAGACCATCAACCTGTCCCCTTCTTGTATGATTTCAGCAGAGTCGTGAACAGAAAGCCCAAGTTGGAGATTGGTGTGGGGAGAGAGAAGGCGAGGGTAATTATTCCCCGTGTCTCTCCTGCAGTGTCCTGAGGGCTACTGTGTCTCTTGACTGGACTGTTACAGTCTGTAGAGAGGAGTCTCTCTCTAGCTCTCTGGGCCACTGGGATCCTAAACTACTCCCTGCCTTCACTCCTTCAAGCCAGTGGGTGGTAATGACAGGAGACGCTGCACCATCCCTTGTGGTTTCTTTATATACTACCCTCATTTTTGTAAATTGCCCCTTAATTAAATCCTCCTCAAATTATCCTAATTTGAATGTGCCATCTGTTTCTGGCTGGAACCCTGAATGATACAAGCAGCCTGGAAAGTGGCAAATGCACTCTACTGAGACATTTCTCCCTAGGGTCTAGTGCAAAGCTGTCCTGTGTCAAACACTAACATGTCTCACTTTCTTTCCCTACTGGAGTTGTTTCTGGCCTTCTGAAAATAGACCCCTTCAACCGTTCAAGGAGGAAAGATAATTGTAGGAGTATTTTCTAAAATACTGCATTAAAGAATTTAGAAGAACTTACTGCCAGGCTATGGAATAAAATGGGAAAAACTGAATAATAATAAATATGAATAAAACACAATGTGTCATGTGTATTTTCACTCCTACCTCTGAAGAAAGGTTTACTGATTGATCTATCAAAGTAAAAATTATGATTTTATTTATACCATAATAGCCCTTACATTTAAATGATCCAGTCTTTGCAAAGTAAGGTGAGAGGAAAGGACTAGAGAAGTGAGCAGTGGACATCAACTGCTCAGGAAACTGTTTAGCATATGACACAAGCTTTTATATTTGACTAAGTCACATAGCCAATTAGTGACCTTAACAGACTAATTGGTATCAATATCTTAAATCAACCTTTTATTCAATTATAGACTCAGATCTCCAAATCACAAAAATTTAAAGAGATACTGTAATATTTTATGCACCAGTGTCAGAACACACTGTTAGTTTAATAGCTATGATAATACCAGTGTTTTCATGTTTTGTGTAGTATATTTACTTGCTAACTGGTTAAAGAGATGTTCATTTCCAAGTATAATTTAGTTTATAACAAAGGCTATCAAAAGTTCAAAAGAATTAAAATGGAGGAATTTTTACCAGCTAGGACAAAGGGAGAGGAGCTATTTAGAGGAAGTAATCTTGGGCACCTTTAGTCACAGTATATACACAGTTTCTTATTTCAAGTATATGTATGGCCAACGATAAATTTCTCTATCCAGTGTAACCGTATTTTCTCAGCCTTCCCACATTGAGCTCATGGAGCCAGAGTTTCTTCGTGTTTCCTGTGTATAGCACACTCTATGAAGGCAGCTTACTGTGAAGAACTGTAGTTCTCTGCTTGAAAGCTGTCCTCTAACTGTAGGAATAGGCTTGCCCTGGATAAACAACAGGTTGAAAGGAACAAGGAGTTGATGTTTTAACCAATGGCAGAGAGAGCAGTGGGCACATCTCAGCTTCCTCACTTCTTGAATGAGATAATAACATCTCCCCTAAGTGTCTTCATGAGATTGAGCCCAGTTTCTCCCATGGGTAACTGGCTTCCTAGCTCAACTTCTTTTGGTTTCCTTTATTTTCCTGTCATATTTTTGACTGCACTTGTGGTACTTTCTGAAGTTACTTCTCAAATAAAGTATTTACATGTGAATTCTTCTCAGAACAGTTGTTTTGGACAGAATCCAAGGTAAGATATTTGGTGCCAAAAGTGACCACAGGAGCAAACCTTCAAAAAGCTTTTGCAGTTAAATTAGTTACCAGTCATATGGAAACAGGACACTATTATAAATGATACACCATGTAATTATAACCATGTGGTTATAGTACTAATGATGTCGCAAATCTCTAGCAGTTTGCAAATATGGAGGAATAATAATTATGAAGTGATGGCATTGATTCGTTGGTGATAACTGCAAAGATTAAAAAAAAATTAAGTTAAGATGAAATATTCCAAAGTAGCCAACTGACAATTCAGAATGGGGTATGACAGGCAAAAAGGTGTGGAATCACATTTGCAAAGAACTTTTTTTCTAACAGTGGAAAGCAAATCACGATGTTAACACAAAGTGAACGGGACTCACCTCCCTGGAAAGACTGATACTAACATCAGGGCCCCATTAGAAAAGGAGTAGGCACTAAAACTTGCAATCAAGATTTCCTGGGGATATTTTAAGAAATCACAATCTTTGTATAGTATAAACTTGGAGAAGATGCTTAAAATTTAGTGTTAAAATTGCCAGTAGTGGGATATGGAATCTAAAACAAAAGAATGGAGAGTTTTTTGATATAGGGCACTCACTTGAGATTCAAGATTAAGGCACTTGCAGACACTCTGCAAAATGATTCTAATATTCTCTTGGAATGATTCCTTAACACTTGGAGAAATGATTGCTCATAGTAAATGAGAAAGATTTGCCAGAACATCCTTGGAAAATGTTAAAGAAGAGATTATGTGTCTTGGCACTAATGTTTATTTATTTATTTAAGCATGGCTATCAAACAGTTGGTTATGTTTCCTGCAGAGCTCACAGTTTACTCCTTTTTTTCTTATAAAAGAGGGAATGTGACAGTCAAGGGCCCATAAATATCCTTGAAAATAAGAGGGTATTTAATGATAGGGAATGTTGTCATGTGACTGAGGTATCTAAAACCAAAAGAATGATGGTACTCTGTAACTTTAGAAATCTTGGAACAGTACTTAACCATTAGAGGGATGAATATAATCATTGCAACACACAAATAAGGTAGTCTGGCAGCTGTGAAGGCATGGCACGAAAACTAGGCTATCCAGTCCACCAGAGGTTAATGCTACGGAGGCAGGAAACATGAGTTCTGAAGAATACAAAGGGAAGTATTAGAAATCCCTCATTAAATTCACTGAAGATGAGACATTTGGTCAGAAGCTGATAGTACTAGACTTTCTATATTCCTAGCAAATGAAAAATTCATCCTTATGGATATTAGAAAGTGTTCCCAATATGGGTTTTCTTTTATTGCTTGAAATGTCACAACAAGTTCCAGTATCCAAGGATTCACAGGGTATTGGATCTATTGTCCTGAATTAATACACAGCAATGCCTTTACTTAATCGTAAAAAGTTATGGAAATTGGTATGGAATTCTATGATCTTATCGAGAACTGTAATTTTAAAATCCTGTCAGGCAAAAAGAATTTTGAAATAGCCTCTTAGGACCAAAGTTAAGGTTCTGATTTGGGTTTAACTCTCTGAAGATTTGAAACATTTTGATTGAGTGAGTGAAAATAAAGGTGAAATCTCTCCTCATGATGTCCAGTTACCCGTTTGAGAATTTGTACTTCTCATTCCTGAAATGTTAGGTTCTCCTAAACTAAATTTCCTGGTTCCAGGGATGGAAAAGATAAACTTTTACCAAGGAAAATAATAAAATTTACTCAGACTCTTAACATTAAATCTGTTACTGTGATCTGATAATTTAATCTCCTTGTGCTACTGGATTAGCAAACAAGGAAGAGGCTTACTAGATTGTCTGAATAATTGACCTTTTTATTGTGTGAGGTAAGTTTACCCTTCTACAATAGGTATAGGAAAGAGTATGCAAATACCATAAGAAATTTATCAGGGAAATTCTGGGTGCTTACATCAGTAATAAGTGTATACAATATATAGCTGATGTACAACTATCATCATGTCATTATATTTTGAGAGATTACAGCCTCAGAAATGAAGATCTGAGTTGCCTCATGTGAATGCAATTATTGTTCAAGAATGGGTGGATTCTGGAGTGATTGGGGAAGGGAGATGATGATTGTTGAACACAATGTACTAACAGCAGTAGTTGGGCTATAGTTTGTCTTCTAAGTCTTTCATTGAATTCACTTATCAAACCCCTGGAACACTTGGACTCAATATGAGTGGGTATTTAAATTGGGGCATGGACCTGAGAAATATGAGTGGTGCCAGCAGCTGCTGTTGGTGGCTTGTGTCTGTGTGACTGTCCTAATATCCTCATGCTGACCACTGCTTACCATTATCCTCTTTGACCTCTTCCTAAGATGCTTTCGGGAGGGGGCAATACATCATACAATGCCAGCCTAGAAAATAATTAAAGTTA
The DNA here is from genome assembly GCA_004026965.1 of Petromus typicus. NCBI lineage: Eukaryota > Metazoa > Chordata > Mammalia > Rodentia > Petromuridae > Petromus > Petromus typicus. The sequence continues at coordinate 55,362 of PVIR01003151.1, forward strand.
GAAGGTACACACCATGGAAAGAGCACTTGAAATGACATTGGCAGATTGTAAGTTAGTCAGGAAACACTCCGGCTTCTTAGCCTTCTGCTGTGAGCATGCGGAGCCATGCTCTCAGAGTTCTCTAATGGAGTTGACTTCTAGCTATACATTTTCTTACACCAACATCCTTCTCTTCTCCATCTCATATCACTCTAGTGATGTTCTATAACATCAGATCTTAATAAAATATTGGCATTTGATTCCTTGTTCCAGAATCTCCCTCTGGTAGAGTATGAAACCAAGAAATATACCTAAAGAAGAGGCAGTGCCCTGGGGTGTGGCCAGGAAGGGTGTAACTCCTTCTCTGGTTCTTCTCTTTCCTCTTTACTCCCCATCCCTAATCAAGAGAGGAACAACTTCCTCCACCAGATGTACTGTTCTTTATGCCCCAGAACCCACCAACTATGGACTAAATCATGGAAAAGTCATGAGCCCAAATAAACTTCCGAGCCTTTAAATTGTAGGTGTTAGACATTTTCTCCTTGTGGTTAAAAAGCGAATTGGACAATCTCTCATTTTTAACTTAAAATGTTCATAATTTTTGAAAACCTTAAATGTTATTTTAAAAAAATGTCAATCAACACACCCAAGTCCTGTCTTCAGCTTTGAGTTGTTGGTGACATCTCCCTATGAAATTTTGCTTCACTTTACTTGCATCTCTCCTTTGTAGAGCTTGGCTTTTTGTTGAAGAGCCTCAGATGGGCACTGACAAACAAAATATGAAACATTCAATTGTACTTTTATTTTTTGTGGCAGCAAATGATTTTTTCCCTGCCAGTTCTATCTGTTAGGCTAACGGTTTTACATATTTTTAATTGCTATCTCTATTTGCACTGATATATTTTCCAACTGCCTAGAAGTAGTGTAACAGCAAGAGTTTTATCACCACCAACTGGTGGACACCTGGGTCAGACCATTTTACATTCAAAACACTGAAGGAAATATTTATAAGCTGCAATAAAGTGACTTCTATGTGATCATTCACTTCAATCTTCAACTTTCCTACAGATTTTATTTTTGTATTTAAGAAAGTTTTAGGAGGTTTTTAATTTAAATATATGTAATTATTAGGTCAACTAAATATACACTATAGGTAATATATTACTCTATAATGACTTATTGTGGGAAGTCTATATTCTAATTGTATCAGTGAAACTGTTCGTTGAAAGTATGTTTTTTAATCACTTTTGCATTTGTGCATATTTAACTTCTAGATTCTTTCCAATACAGTAATTGTGCATTGCAGTTACTGGATCTTTGATTTTTTAAAAATTGTTTTTGTTATTACAGAAGTTTGAAGGAAAACATATAGCTAAAGCTAATTTTGTATTAGAAATCAAACCCACATAATGGTGACAGGTAGCTTTATCTGGATCAGAACATGGTCTCTGTACTTCTTTTCAAGGACTTAGAAATTGAACCTTAACAATTTCCAGAATTTGTTCAGATTCAGAAACCCTGATTTCCAAGAAGCAATTAAAATATAGAAACACCAAACTGGAAAATATAAACTGTTCAAGTTTGAAAGGAACAGACTGAACCCTCATTTTGGGAAATAAAATTTTTATCCTTGGTAGGAAGACAACATCCAAAACCAGTTACTGAAAGTTTCATAGGGAGACTGGAATCTTGCTGGATAATTTGGATAACTGATGTGAATGCTTAGTAACAAGATTTTCTGAAACTTTAGTATTCTCTCGACAGAAATTACTGTGGGATTGCTTAGGAAATTTGAGAGAACTGTTTCATTGTCAAAATGACTGGGAACACTATCAGGAATTAGGGGGAAGGAAGTTCCGGATATTTCACAAACAACACAGGGGAGTGGAACACTTAATGTATTGTCCCTCATTTTTGATGATTTTCACTTGCTTCACTGGATGCTCACTGAAACTAAAATACCAGCGTCTGAACATGTAAGTGCATTTCATCCATTAAATCAAAGTTATGTTTTCCTGCTTGGTTTTAGCATACAGAGGTAAAATTATATAAATCTAACATATAAAGCATGAGTTTTTACTAAATAAAGTCTAAGTGGATTAGAGACATGAATATTAAAACAAAAACATCAAATCTTCTAGAAAACAGGTTAGGTAGAATTTTTGGAGACATTAGCTCAGGGAAAGACTTTATGAACTAACCTCTATAGCATAAGAACTAGCAGAAGGAATGAACAAATGGGATCCCATCATATTGAAAACCTTCTTCACAGCAAAAGAAACCGTGAGCAGAGCGAAAAGATAGTACCAATTTGGGAAAAACAATTTTACTAGCTATTTTTCAGACAAAGGGCTACTATCTAGAATACATAGCTTTAAAAAATCACTCCCCCCAATTAAAAAAAACAATTCAAACATGGGCATCTGAAATGAACAGAGCCTTTTCAGAGGAAGAAGTAAAAGCAGCTAAGAAGCATATGAAAAAAAAAATGTTCAACATCACTGGTCATTCGAGAGATGCAGCACTGAGATTTCATCTCACTCCTCAAAGAATGGCTGCTACCTCAGAATTAGCTAGCAACAAATGTTGATGAGGCTGTGGAGATAAAGGCACCATTCTCTCCTGCTGGTGGGAGTGTAGACTCACACAACCTCTGTGGAGATCAGTGTGGAGATTCCTCAAAAAAACTGGGATTAGAGGTCCTATTTGACTTTGCTATTCTTCTGCTAGGTATATACACAAAAGAATTAAAAGATTCATATCACAACAACATATGTGCACCCATGTTCATAGCAGCTCAGTTTGTCATAGCTCTATCTTGGAACTAACCCAAGTGGCCATCAATTGGATAAGAAAAAGATGTGGGGTTATTTTTTTAATAAAAAGAATTATTACTCTGCCATAAAGAATGATATGTTTGAGTCACTTACACTCAAATGGACATACCTTGAGGATATACTGATAAGTTAACTAAATAGACTACCAATGTGTAAATATCATGTCTTTTCTCTGGTATGAGAAGCTAAAGATGTAAATGAGTTTTGGAGTGTATGATAGATACTGTGAAATAGAAAAATATTCAAAGGGTAAAGGGGTTAGGGGTATATAATGTGGGGATAATGTGATAATAAAAAAAAGGAAACAAATGTATGGGAGTGGGGAGTTGTAGAATGGGCAGAGAAATGGGAAAAATGAGAACTAAGTCATGTCATCTATGGTATAAATTTGCGATGTCAATTGTGATCATGATGTGTATATAAAGTGTGCCAATAAAATCAATTAATCAAGAAAAGTCATATGTTTTACCTTTTTTAGTTCATAATACTGTCTAAGATAATTTAAATTTTTGAAAACTATACTTTTAAAGTCTATGCGTTGAATGATAAATCCAAGTTTATATGTCAGGAAAATGTAGCTGTTCCTTAAAATTATCTAATGTATATTTGAAGCTCTTTTTCATAGATGCTGAGCTGATGTTACAAAATGAGTGAACACATAAGTGCAAAAAATCTTTTTTAGTTTTGTTAACAATAATGTTTAAAAGAGTTTATCATACTGTCATTATTCATTGTTGTTAAACTTTATCTTGTTAAAAGGAATGAAACCAAAGTTGGTTATAAATCTCTTATTTACCCACAACTTTTTATAACATCTTATATTATTGTTTTTGTTCTTTCACTTTGGCCTAATTCACTTTCTGTTTTCCATCATCTGTGGAAATTTATGATTCTAAGATGTTGACTGTGCAGAAATTTCAAAATATTCATATGGTCACAGTTTCTTCATATTAACAGTGTACAATCTGTCTAGAAATATTCTCCATACTTTTCAATCATTCACATTTCCTTTAATCTATGAACAAGTCTAGTCTGTTTTTCCATATCCTAATACTACTCTGTTTTAGTACTCCACTATTATCAGCTATTTCATTATATTTTGTCCTTTATGAAATTGATATTGGGCTGTATTTTGCTTCTCTTGAATCTGTGTTTACTTATTTGAAGTAGGTTCAAGCACTGATGAGCTTCATAAATTTTCTGTTGTAGTCAGCCCTGAGTAGTTCATGGTAATAGTAGCTCTTTATCCTGTAGGCTATTTTATGGACATGTGTACATGCTTGGATGTACTGAATCATTCTATTAGCTAGAGATTTAAGTTTACATTATGCTATAGGACAAATTCAGTAAGAAAATTGAATTTGGTAGTGTTTAGAGCCATTGGTCTCAACTACCCTGCTTAGTAATTAATAAGTACTGATCTAGGACAGTAGATATATGGATTAATCTGTTTAGGTAGACTTTTTAATCATTGCAAATAGGAGATTCAAAACTGTTCTGAAACACTTTTTTTCTGGTCTGTGAAAACCAATAAAAAATAACCAAAATAATTACATTTTTCCTTGGAAATATTACCCATTAGATTACAGTCATATCTACAAAACTAGTCTTATGAATTTTAATTAGTAACAAGTGTCTTTGAATTTAAAGTAAAACCATCAGTTTGCAGCATTTATATTTTCCTGTTTAAGGACAACATGCTATCATGTTCTTTTAAAACTATGAATAATATTTTTTTCATTTTTCATATATTTTGGTTAGACTTTTTAAAAAATTCTCATCTCCCCTTTAATCCTTGAAAAAAATAAAAGAGTTTTATTTTAATAGCTGGGAACATCTCTGCTATGATTTTAAAAAATATTAACCTCTCACTGATGTACATTTTGAAATGTTCCTCCAAAAGTCTAACGAGATTTCCAGGCAAGAAAGGCATGACATAAGCTGAACAAATTGTAGAAAGGGAAATATTTTTATTTATATATTTATTTTTAAATTGAGTTAATTGGTAAATTTTAAGTGTGCATTATGATCACATTGATCATTGAGAATTTGTACCTGTACATCAATATTTTGATTCCTGTTTTTTTCTCATTTGCTTCCCTTCTGCCATTCCCTTTCCTCTCCCCATATAATAAGCTTTATTTCTATTTTTTTCCCATCAGTTTTTTTCTTTCCCTTCTTTGCTTCCTTCAACATCCCCTTGAACGTTTTCTTCCTATTTCACAATACCTATCATACATTCTGGGCCTCATTTACACTCAGAAGGGGTGATATATTACTGCTTTTGAAATAATGACAGTTGTATTTAAATTTATTTCAACTTTTCATATCACCATTTCAGTCTCTATTTTCTTATATTCAAATCTCCTAATTTCACAGAATTTTATTGAGCATGTATTACTTGTGTGTTTTTTTTTAAATCTTTATTGGTACATTGCATGCACGTATCATGATTTCACTCCATAATGGGAATTTGTACCAGCATAAGACATTCTCATTTTTCCCCATTGCCTTACCCACACTACCGACCCCCATATATATAAAATTTGTTTCCTTACTTTTTTGTTATAATCTCATTATTTTCCACCTTCACCCTATTTTACTTTGAGCATTTTCTATTCACAATATATAACATACAATGCTAGGATTCATTTACATCATTATTTTCTCATACCAGAGAAAAGATGCAATATGTACCTATCTGTGCCCTATTTATTTCATTTATGAGGATATCCTCAAGGTATGTCCATTTAAGTAGAAATGATTCAAACTTATCATTTTTTATGGCAGAGTAATATTCCATCCTGTAGAAAAACCACAGCTTTTTTATCCAGTCTCCAGTTGATGGACACATGGGTTGTTTCCAAGATGTAGCAATCACAAATTGGGCTGCTATAAACATGGGTGTACATATGTCACTGTGATATGAGTCTTTTAATTTTTGTGTGTATATACTAGCAGGGCGATGGCTGGGTTAAATGGAACCTCCAATCCTAGCTTTTTGAGGAATCTCCAAACTTATCTCCACAGGGGTTGTATGAGTCTACAGTCCCACCAATAGTAGAAAAGGGTTCCTTCTTCTCCGCAGCCTCGCCAACATTTGCCATTGGCTGATTCTGAAATGGCAACCATTCTATGTAGACTGAGATGAAATCTCAGTGTTGTTTTCATCTGCATCTCTCGAATGACTAATGATGTTGAGCATTTCTTCATATGCTTCTTAGCTGCTCTTACTTCTTCCTCTGAAAAATATCCGTTCATTTCAGATGCCCATTTTTGAATTGGGTCATTAAATTTGCGTGGGCTGATTTTTTTGAGCTCTTTATATATTCTAGATAGCCCTTTGTCTGAGGAACAGCTGGTAAAGATTTTTTCTCACATTGTTGGTTGCCTTTTTGCTGTGTTGGTGGTTTTCTTTGCTGTGCAGAAGCTTTTTAAAAGAATGAGGTCCCATTTTTGATTTCTTCAGCCAATTCTTGTGCTATAGAAGTTTTGTTCATGAAGTCTTTCCCTAAGCCAATGTCTTCGAGAGTTTTACCTAACCTAATTTTTAACAGGTTTAGAGTGTCTGTTTTAATATTTAAGTCTCTTATCCACTTTGATTTTAGCTTGGTACACGGTGAAAGAGTTAGATCCAGTTTTAGTCTTTGTCAGGTTAAAGCCCAGTTTCTCCAGCACCATTTGTTAAAGAGACTATCTTTCCTCCACTGAAGATTTTTGGCTCCTTTGTCAAAGATGAGGTGACTCAGTGTATCTGGAGTAGTTTCTGGATCTGCTAGTCTACTCCACTGATCCTCAGGTCTGTTACTTTGCCAGTACCATGCAGTTTTTACCACAGTGGCTTTATAGTATAGTTTCAGGTTTGGAGTTGTAATACCCCCCACCATGTCCCTGTTGCTTAGAATTGCTTTTGCTATTCTAGGTCTTTTGTGGTTCCAGATGAAAGTTTGGATTTTTTTCTCTAGATCTGTGAAATAGAGCATGTATTACTTTTGATATTGACCATCAGAACTTTTTGTTATACAATTCTCTAATCCTATAATAACTGAAAACAACCTACATTTTATAGTATATAAATTGACTTTTAGTGGATTATAATTTCACTAATAGGTCATCAAAAGCCAGCTATATAACGTGTAAACTGAATCCTTAGAATTCTTTATCTTGGCAGTGTAATACATAGCTTATATGTAATAACTCATAATGTAATAACTCATAACTCATAATAAAACAACTCTAGTGAAAGTACACAAAATTTATGTATACACATTAGTGTTATAAAAATGTGTGTTGGTTTAAATAGTGACTTAAACATTTCATTTCTTATTACTTAAAATTCTCAACAACTTTTTTCCCCTGTAGAGGAAAAAAATGATACTTTTCCAATGTTTCAAAATGTGTTTTGAGGCCGTGGTGTTCTTTCAAACGTGAAGAACACACAAACACACAAATCAGTCACATTATTAACAACGGAATTTCCTAATGCCTGAACTGACCTAGAAATTAACCTATTGTCAATGTGTACACATCAGCACAATCTAACTGAAATTTACACCTGAATTAGTCCATTAGTGCTTGTTAAATCAGCTCATCCATTTCATTATGTTGGCAGGCACACTTTCCTAGATGCCATGTGATTGACAGACTTGTGTGATGGAACAAGGAAAAATCCTTCCCTTTGGTATCTCTTTAGTCTGAAACTTCTTTACTTTCCTTCGTGTATGTGTGTGTGTGTGTGTGTATGTGCTTGCGCATGTGCGCATGGCTGTTTTGCAGAATGTTCTTCTTTGTGTTTAATAAAGATACCAGGAGAAGGTTGGAACTTTCTATGTCTATACCCTTCTCACAAAGAGTTGAATTATTTACACACTGTGTAGCTGTAAGGATGGGATGAGACAGGGAGAATGAGAAGCACCATTAATAAGGTAATTACAGCTTTGCAGTCTCTGTGATTGTTAGAATTGGAGAACACTTGGATTTACAAAGTGCCTGACAAATTGTGTGTATCAGAAATATGGGGATAAATCACAGCTCAGTCAGGTTATTTCCTCATGTGCTGGTGTACTCTTGGGAAAGACCTCCTAAGTATTAACAATGCTTAAATACCACCCAGAACTGGAGGATTCCAACCAAACACCGACAGGAAATATTTCTTTGTGTTGATAAGGAGGGAAGCCGCAACAGCTGCAGGGTTCCAAATCTCAATTAGGCTTCTGTGCTTGTCTTGCCTTGTGATTGAGAGTTCAGAAACCTCAGTAGAGAAAGAAAAATGGTTTATGTAATTTCCATTGGCCTTCACTATAGCCACATAGGTTACCTTCTAAATCAATATGTGTTTGGCAACCGGTGAGAGCAGCAATGGATTGCTTGTATTCAGACCCATGTGTCACATTACGACAATGAAATTAGGAGACAATGTATATCGGAAGTCATAATAGGTTCTTGCTTAAAGTGAAAAACACACACAACCCTCTACTGTGTCCCTGAAAGTCTTTATAAATGACTTGAATTGGAACAGAATGTTCCTTCCACAAAACGCAATGAATGCTGTTTCATCATGTCTTGTAAAATTTTACAACCTTCAAAAGAATTAATGTCTAATGGTTGATTGATTTTATGCTTTTGCTGGCCACCTCGCATTTTGTAAGTCTAATAATTTTCAGGGGTAGTTGCTGAAATTTCAAAACATAAATTATTTTAAGATAGGAACAGAAAGATAAAGATCAAAAAGAGCTTTGCCAAAGAGAAGTGCGATACAAAAGAAAAATGTCCAATAAGTGTTTTATTTCAAGACATATATAATCATAATATCACATCTAAGTCCTTTTCCCCTGAACTTGACATGTTAGCAACATTTCAGTCAATAAGTCATCAAAAGGCCATTTCATTACCTGGCATCAGCCTCAGAGGTAGCAGACAGTGCTATCTTCTATTCTGAGAGGAACATGGGGTAGATACAAGGACATTAATTTGATGGAGATACAGTCACTCAGGTTCTTCCAACAAAATAGGCAATACACTATGTTATTACCTGTTGCCTGAAAAAGAGATAAAAAGTCTCCAAAATGACCCTTCTTCCACTTCAACAACCTAACTCCCAACAAATTACACTGCTATAAAAAGAATGACTAATTATGCTTCCACTAGGTACTATAAAGTGTCCAATTATGGGTCTAATTAGATGCGAAGGGCATAAAGTAATAGGCCTTTATTTAGAAATGTTGTTATTCTCAGGACACCCTTTAAAGTGGTTTCTGTGTATTGTTTTATGTATTACATTTATTCTACCTTTCTGCAACTTGCTCAGATTTATCTCAATAGGACAAACATCTGTCACATCATGCATATTGCTTTAATTTGATTGTCCCTGACCCCTTAGGCAAATACAGACAGGTGGAAAACATACTGGCTATTTCACACAACATCTGTAGTCACTTTAGCCAGTCTTTTTTATGGCTTGTCACAGCATGGGAGGCTGCAGAAACCAAACTGCTTCTCTCTCATTGTAGCAGGTGGAATTCTATCCTCTGTTTGCCTGAACAGCTCTGTACCACTTAGCATTTACAAATGCAGGCTGGGGAGAACAGCTGCTTGAATGCTGGGCTGGTCTTTGAGATGGGGGGGGGAAGGAGAAAAATTTAGTCAACAAAGGATAGGGTTCAATAAAGTCACATCTGTATGCTATACCTCTAAAGGAGATTAATAAATGACTATACACAAACATACATTTGTGCACACACACCCACACATACATATATGCATAATGTCTTTAGCAGCAATTTGACGTGATTAATGAGACTGCTCTGGCACAACTTGAGGATAGCATATTAGTCATGGTTAATGACTCTTGCATAGCCTACTCAAAGAGCAATACATCCTTATTAAATGCCTCTATCACGAACTGGGAGGAACCCCAAAATATTGAATGGTCAATGACATTAATTCAATATTGGTGAAGGAATATACTCAAATATTCAAGAATGATGGATAATTTTTTCAAAAAAAAATTTTTTTTGAAGCAAGACAAAAAAAAAAAAGTAGAATCTCTAAAAACTGACCTTAATGACAGTTCTAAACTATAGTCATTATTTAAACCAAGAAATATTTATCTGTAAATGAGTTTTTACTTTAGGACCAAGTCAATTTCCTTTCATCTAGACAATAATAGAAATGGAGAAAAATAGCTCAGCTCCTCATATATGTACTTAATATATTATATGTGCTTAATATATTTGGAGATGCTTACTAAATGGTCCTCTTATCCAGCTGGTATAAACTGAAGTTAACTCCTTTTGTCTTTCTCATTGGAATTCTATTCCATCTTTAAAGAGTCTTTTATAGTGGTTTGGAATTGTCATTGGATTTTTTACAAAGTATAGAAAAGGGACAATATCTGTTACCTGGGAAATAACTACTATATTACCCTTAAAAATGACCAGTCTCAGGCATTCCCAGCTACTCAGTCAGAATATCTTATCTGAGGCCTTGAGTCTGCATTTTAGCAAGAATTCTGACAGATCCCTATGCTTATTTTTAAGCATTACTTTATCTTTTCTTAAAATTTTACTGAATCATTATATGCCATCCATTGATTCCACACTTTATTACCGACTTATCTCAAAAGGTTCCTAATGAAGTAGCAATTTATCTTTAGTTTATTTTTAATTAAACTAAGCAGATACCTTTGTCTGTAAGCCACAACAAGTACATTATCTCCAGTAAACTTTTCTATGTCATCATATTATCACTTCTACCATTCTCAGTTTAATCAAAGGCTGAACACAGGGCTCTTCTATTTATAACTCCTCTAGCTACTGCTCAATCATCCAATATCCTTCCTTCTAACCGCATTACTTTCTAGTATGTCCTCTTAATTTGACTGCAGTTAATTCACATGAAATCTCTATTTCCGCTAACATAATAACATTCCCTTAGGCCCCAAGTGTTATGAATTTCTCACTTCTTTGCCTTTAGTCAGACCTTTTTACCTTCAGCATTTTTGTCTTTGCTCCTCCTCCCTACTTTGTTCCCTGACCAGTCTTAGGTTGAGATTTACTTTATGCCATGAAACCTTTTAAAACTGCACCAGCTGTTTACTATTTGAGTACTTATTGAGCTCATTCCCACATCTCTGCTAAACTGGACTTGCATTTCTATTTAACAAGTTCTTTTAAAAATGTTTTAAATGGATGAATAATAATTGTGTAAAGGTATAAAGTTCAGTGTGATGTTTTCATCTTATATCTAGCCAATCCATAAGTTTATGTCTTCACAGCACTGATTGATTTCCTACCTGTTTAACTACTGTTTTGGATGAATATCATATACTTTCTTCAGAGGCTTGGGAGTCATTATTTTTCATCTAGTATGTTTTCCTCACCTATAGAGACCTTCTAAAGTCTACACAGTACCCCCAGTCAGGACACCTCCATCAAGTCCACCTACTAGTTACAGACTGACTCCCTTTGATACTATCAATTCAGAACATGTTGTCTGCTGTCCTTCCCCCCAGATTCTCCCCAGTTGCTCCCTAATGCATGCGTTGCTAGATTCTTTCAGTTTTTACTGCTTTCTCAAAACCACTTTCACCTCAAATCCTAGCATTATGGAGAACTGAAACCTTGATCTGAAGTCTGCACTCCTTGATTAGTTTTTAATATTTGCTATTGACTGTCATTGTTACATTTTAATCTCCTTTCTCAGTAACTTCTATGTTTACTTTTCCTTCTTTTTTACTATTGAGCTTAAACTGAGGTTTTATCAAAACCTAAATAAATTCTTCAATTGTTCAATCTTTTTTCCCTCTACTCTCTGGTACAAGATACATTTCTACACTTACTAAGAATATTTATTGTCTAAAAACTTCAATTTTTTTTCTTTAGTTCTAGCCTATCTCCTGTATTTCAGTCTTGCATTTCTAGTTCTACAATATTCATGTTCATAATGCTCTTATTCCATTACTATCTGATGGGCACTTGTTCTTACATGTACTCATCTGAAATGTCTAAAGCACCACTTCCATTTTTCCAAAGGTAGTTTCTCCATATTCCTCTTTAGACTTTAGAATCACCAACTCTTAGCTTCCAAATTTGAATTTACTGTGACTTTTTCACTTACCTTAAGCATGATCACATGCTAGTACTTTCTTGCAAGAATGTCAGGTGGGAAATGCATACTATTGGCCAGGAACTTGGTGATTTATCTAACCAATACTCTTTAAGCATGCTATCAACATTTACGTGATGCGATTGGGGAACAATTAATTTTAAATTATACAAAAGTGCACATAAAGAGATTTACTTACAAATTCCTTTTCACTCTCCAAAGTAGGATCATTATTTCATAAAAATAAATGGATTCTAGGTTGTTGCACATATATCTTTACCTAAAAGAGACATTTGGTTGAAATCTTGCTAAAGGTTTGACAGTACAAATACATAAAATGATTTTTTACTAATATAGACTACATTATTTTTCCTCCAGAAATTCAGCAGAGATTTATCAAGAAGTTTAAGCCCCTTTATCACAAAACTGCAAGAAATATATGTCACAACACTTCACACATTCTCATGGCTCTCCAAATATTTTGAATTCTTTGAAATCTTTAGTAGGGTGTTGTATTTATGACAGTATTAAACTAACTTATGTTCTTCTAATTTAATCATATTTTTACAGATTGACATATTTGAAAGGAATATTGTCCTATTGAATCTACCAATTAATGCTAATTATTTCTGGACAACATTCTATCTTAGAGACCACTTTCCATGTAATCACAAGTTCTCATTTATCTTCTTCAAATTTTCTTCTTAATATGGGAATAACGTACAAAAAATCATCCTTTTATTTTATTGCTAGAAGCTAATTCTCTGTCTCATTTTTTCTCAAATAGAATTGTTTTAATTTCAACACCTGGCCTTGATTTGCATTACTCTCTCTGTTGGAATATCAACAAATATTTAATGAGAAAATCATTAAGAATACGTTTTTTTAAAATTCAGAAACATTAGTGATGACCCATTTCATCAGATCAGAGCAGTTTGACCTTGTATTATCATTCAACCACTCTAAAATTCACTTTTCTGAGTTATAGATTAGAAATAATGATGATTAATCTTTGATAATTACTAGATAGAAGAATTAAACAATGTAATATATTTTCCAGTTATTTAGAATCTTGGTAAGATATATACTGAGAATATTTTTGGTATGAAGATATATTTAGTAGTTATTAGTTTTTGTTAGAAATAATGATAAGTAGTAGTAAGGAAGTTATACTGATAACAAAACACTATGCTGGAAGTACAAGAGATAGCAGAAAACACAGGAAAGATTCTGTCTCTTCTCTCAGAGAATCTACAATGCCCATGAAAACACTCAATGCAGTACCGTCTTTCTTTCTTGTTTCTAGGACCCAGTACCCACAATTTAAAGGAGGAAATGTTTATTTTAGCTGACAGTTTTAGAGGTTTCAGTTTACAATTGTCTGGCTCCAAGGTAGTGTGTCATGGCAGAGTAGAAATAGTTCATACTATGGCAGCAGTATGGAAGTCCGGGGGTGGGGAAGACTAAGAAAAGAAAGAAGGAGATAGACCGTTCTGGGTCGCCCGCAGTAGGGATGCACTCTCTCTGACTAAGCTTCACTTCCCAAGCTTCACATTCAGCTGCAAATTTAGCAGCAGACTAATTCACCCACGCGTATCGCTCATCTATGATCTAATAATTTCCCAAAAGCCCTGCCTATCAGCACATGAGGTTTTTGAGGGACTATAAGTAGTGCTTAAAATCGGTACTATATTGTTATGGAGCAGGCGGTGTTGAACAAGGTTGGGTATCTTAAGATGTTCCTTGGTGGAAGGGCACAAGTGATTATGTTTATATTGAAGTGATAATGAAGTTAATGAGAAGAGAAAGGAGATAAATAGGAGTGGGGCACAGTCAAAATGTGTAGCATGTATGAGGGAAAGCAGAAGCAGAATGAAAGTGGTGGGAAATGAGTGATGCTGGCTTTCAGATAGGTAGCAAACTATAAATATAAGGTTTTTGAGAGATTAATTCAAGTTAGATCCAGAGCCCATGGGTTTATTTAGACGTTATAAAAGAATTTGCCCTCTATCCTAAGAAAATTGTTAAAGAGGAGTCTTGAAATTTTCAGGGCATTGATGGGATTTTATTTATTTGCATACTGCAATAGTTTCTTATGGACTCCTTAACAAATAACTACCAAATGGAGAGGTCTTACAAAAGAGAAATAAATCCTTATAGTTCTGGAGTCTAGAAGTCTAAAATTGAGGTGTTAATTAGCTTTCTCATGCTGTAATGAATACCTAAGCTGAATCAATATATAAGCAGAAAAGATTTATTTTGACTCACAGTTTTAGAGGCTTCCATCCATGACTGATGGTCTCCATTGCTTTGTGCCAGAGGCAGCACATTAAAATGGGAATGTATGGTGGAGCAGAGCTATTTCCTTCACAGTTTTGAAACTGAAAAGTGGGTAAGTAGGTCTGACCACATGCTTCCACAGTAAACCCTCCAGGATCAGAAAACCTCTCACAAGGCCCCACTACTTAGGTATAAATAAATTCCAGTCCTGTCACAAGCTGCAGACCCACTGCACATAAACACCTTTGAAGAACATATTCAAACTGGAGCATTGCTCCATTGGCTGCAAAAGATCCAAGTCCAACTCACAATTGAAATGCATTCAATCTGTCCAAGAACTTAAGGTCTTAACTATTGCAGCATTGTTCAAACGTCCAATCTGAAACTCCTCTCAGACTGAAGGCAACCTCTAGGCTGAGAATTGTTCTAAAAAAGGAAATACAAAGTTGCATACTTCCAAGACACAGTGATACAGGGTAAAAATTCCCATCACAATACCTATCATACATTCTGGACCTCATTTACACCTTCAATTTCTCACATTTGAAAAGTGATACAGTATTTACATGTGTGCCCTATTTACTTCACTGATGAGGTTGACCTCAAGAGTAGGGGCAAGGGAAAGCAAAAAAGTGGAAAAAAAAAATTTCTGGTAAAATGGAAACAGAGCTTAGGCACATGGGGGCAGAATTAAAAGGAAATTGTCTGAAATTCTGATAAGCGTCTCTGCGCTCCCATGACTCCTGCATTATGTATATATCAAACACCAGGTAGATGACGCTGCATCAGTCAGCTGTTCCCTTACTGGGACAAACTATCTGATGCCAACAATTTAAAGGAGAAGATGAGTATTTGGCTCAGTTTCAAAGATCTCAACCTATGATGTGGGTACATCATAGTGGAAGGGTGTGGTTGAGCAACGGAGATCAGAGGAACGGCACTACAGAGGAAGGGTCTAGTGACTGTTTGTAGTATACAAATTATGCCTCCTTAACCTATACAGACACACCCAGAATTATGCTTTTAATCTCCTGGGAAGATCTCAGCCATTCATGCTGATACAATTAAAGTTAACCATCACAGATGCCGAGGTGAATCTCTTAGATATTCCACCATTTTCCCAGATTGTCATAGGCTGGTGCCAATTTTTTCACATAACGGCCTCTATAGTGTATTTGAGTTTCCAACTATAACACAAGGTACTGTCAGGGAGGGTCACATTCTCTCTGAGGACTCTCTGTGAAAACACTTCTTTAACTATCTTCTGATGATTTCAGGCAATTCTCAGCATTTCTTGATTTTTAGATAGATCTAATCTCTGTCTTCTCCTTTACATGGCAGTGTTCTTGTTTATTTTTATTTCTACATTTCACCCTCTTTGTAAAGCTGCCATTCATTGAAGTAGGTCCTATACTAATCCAGTATGGCCTCATGAGAACTTAATTACTTTCAAATACATTTACACAAACACTGTTTGTTAGAATTAAACATTTTTGAGAAGACATACTTCACTCCATCAAACTCACTAACTTGCTCTTAATTTTGTGAACTTATTAAAGAGCATGATTAGAAGCAGAGGGAATAATTACAAGGATTTTATCAAACAGTATAAGTAAAAAATAACTATGACCTAACAGGCACTATGTTAAGGAGGGAAAATATTCATTAATTCACAAATTTTCAAAGAGTTTATTACTGGAAGATCAGGTTTAGTTTATTTGGGATAAAGAAGTCAATACATTTCTTTTGAAGGAACACAATTCAAACCATAGCATCACTTTTGTAATCACTATAAAATATTACTGTTAATATTTTTAATATACTTTCCGTAATTTTCTTTAGTCAATACATAATATAACTACAAAACAATAATAGTTACATAGATTTTATTTCATGTATATATGAATGACAGAATTAGTAAATGGTGAAAGATATTTTGAGTGAGAAATTCCTAAAGCAAGAAAACGAACTTATTTCAGTGTTATAAGTGAAACCAGAATACTGCTGCAGGATTTTCAAACGTCAATTTTCTAGAAATTAAAAATAATTGAAGAAACTGCTGTGATAGAGACAATGTTATATATGGAATGCATATGAAATGTTCAGTAACAACTTGCACTTTCAGAGAATTAATGCTATGGGCTCTTTCACTAGGAGGAAAATATTTCCATTTGATATGACATTAGAGAAAAACTAATTGGTCATGTGTTCATCAATTTCATGTACTCGCAAATAGTGAGAGATACTTCTGTCCAGACTTTTCTCATTAAAACTCTATTGTTGGAAACTAGAAGAGGCAAAAAGCAACTGGAAACTGGAAAAACACATTTATTCTCAAATTTAATACATAGGTGCCTGATGAAGGATTAGAACAAGAAGGGCCGGGGATTTAGCTCAGTGGTTCCAGCGCCTGTCTTGCAAGCGCAAGGACCCGGATTCGATCCCCGGTAACAACATACCATACTGGGCGTAGAGACTCATGCCCAGTAGCGACCAGTACCACATACCACAGTGCCGGGCATGGTGGCTCATGCCTGTAATCCCAGCACTCGGGAGGCAGAGGTGGGAGGATTGCTGTGATGTGAGTTTGAGGCTGAGCTCAGGGCCAGCCTGAACTACAAAAGCGAGACCCTGTCTCAAAAAAACCTAAAAAAAAAAAGAAAAAGAAAAAGAAGTCTCCTTTTTAATTTAAAAGCGTTATTAAATACGAAAGGGAAAATTGTTTTAGTATTTATTGGACATGCAAATTATGAAGAACAGAGTCTCTGAAGTATAATATCACAAATGACTGTAGTAAGTGAAAAGATTAGAGAATGAAAATAAGCTGACTTTTGCTGTTCTATTATTTACATTCACACTACCTTATCTATCTTACGTACAGAACAAGGATGAGAAAAATTAAAATAAAAATATTAAAAACAGGTATAAGAATCTAATATTGCTTCATATAAAGTTTTAAAATTTCATGTGATGGTTAATAAACCAGAAGAAGAAAAATTAATAAATTATAAAACATATTGTTATTATGTGAAGAATATTGATGAAAAATACAGAAAAGTTCTTTGCAAAAAGGATTTTGCAAATAAGAAAAGATTACTGCTCTTGCTCCTTTAAATAACAAAAAAAATTATGAGCAAAATATGAAAACCTTAGAAGAGAGTGTGGTAGTCTGGCGATAAGGACTCAGCCAGAACTTGTGTGGCAAACTCCAATTTCCCTGATGGTCCCACAGTTAAAGGATCAACAACCAACAGTCAAAATCTTGAGGAAAAGTATGAGAGCGGGCTCACCTCTTGCTACTCTGAGTAGTGGCAGCCAAAGGCCAGATACTGCAGCAGCAGAAGTGGGACCAGAACCCACAACCTGAGCTCACCTGAACCCTTGTTTAGTAACAAGCCTTCAACCCATAATCCTAGCATGCATAAAACAGAGCAGTCCCACCACAATCCCTGTAGTTGAATATTACATAGGGGAGGGCAGACATCCTTAATGACAGTGAGTCCCAGTAAATTCCAAGGCCAATAATCTTAGTACAGTAATCATTGTAGTTTGAGATCTCACAGGGTGAGGCAGATGTCTGCAATAATCCCAGCAGTTGATCCTGCAGGGCAGAATAGACATTCTCAAATCCAAGTAAGTAAATCCTAGTAAGTAAGTCTTAAATCCAAGAAAGTTGTCCTGGTTCCTAACAACAAAGGCTTAAGAAAATTTCATTGGGGACTTAAATATTGGCTACCAGAAAATTGTTTTCATATTAGCAGAAAATAGTGTCATATATTGGAGATGAATAAAAATTTAAAAGTAAGACTATGTATGGCAAGCTGTAACTGTTTTCATCCTGATTTTTGGGAGAACTCTATGACGTAGCTATTGTTCCCACTAGAAATATACGGTGATAAAGACAAAGGATAAAATAAATAGTAAGCTTAAGGTTATGTGGCTGGTTAGCAGGAACTAGTATTCAAATAGAATTTCAAATGTCATGCCTTATCTACTGTAACAGGAGGAATTCTCCAGAATTTTTTTTTTCTAAAACTGATTAAAAACTGATGTTCCAGTTTTCATAAAATTAGATTTATGAAGGCCTGGTCACTGTTGTGAACAATTTCCCAAAATAAAACTTACTTATTTTAGAAAGTGCTGGTCCATAACTTTGGGATATACTCAGCTAACGTACCAAACGTCATGGAACAATATGCGAATGATACCTGTGTTAGTTACTATTTTCTAGTTCCTGAGACAAAATACCTGACACCTGAAGTTAAAAGGGAAGGGATTTCTTTGGTTTAGAGTTTAGAGTTTTCAGTCCATAAACAGCTTGCTCCAGATGGAGACAGCAAACCGGCATGTACAAGGCAGCAAAGGTAACAAGAGAGACAGCTTTGCCCACATGGTAGCAATACCAGCAAAAGAGAGGGAGTTCATGGCATCTTTCTTTCTTTCATCCCATCCACTGGGATTAAGGTGGTATTAAACTTCTCATCCACGTGTAGTGATTTAGTAATAACTCGCCCTTAAACACTACACCATCCACCCCATGTCCAACTACCTCTGACTGCGTGTGACTTTGTGGGGGTGGGGAAGATCCAGACCCAAACTACCACAATGCCCATACGAACGCATGGTTAGGTGAGTCAGAACCTCCCTCTACATTTATTACTGAAATAGTAGTCAGGGAACAACACCAGGACTTCGGAGACAAATGAGAAGCACTGTGTTCATGTTGGTGGAAGGTGTGGGAGGTCGGCAACCTTGAGAGAAGCTGTTCCCTGCTGAAGTGCTAAAACCACCTCCATTGCTGCCATATGTTCCAGTATCGTCTGCTCCGGTTCCATCATTCTGCACCTCATAATTTAGGATTTACTCTGAGTCTGATTTCTGTATTTTTTCTCTACCTTATATTTGACTTACCTTTTCTTTCTATAAAAGTAGTTCATGAGTTTAGGTTGCCACTTAGCCACTCAAATGATTAAGGATAATCAATTTAGATAAAGCACTTTAAAGGGGAAATAATATATTCATGCTTAAAAGATTCCAATAAAAATTCTATGGTCTTATTATTTATGTGTCAATTTTAAATTTATGTGTCAAATGTAAATTTTTAAAATCAAATTAATGAGAGAAGAAATGAAATAAAGAAACTGAGACTAACACATTAACTATGATTAAAGTGTTATTTCAACACTGTGAAATAAAAAAAAAAAAAGTTCATAAGAAACCTTTTAAGACTATTTAACTTAAAGCCCAAAATGTCAAGGTAAGTGGGAATGCAGTAGAGAAAAGCTTTCATTAGAACTAATTCCAAGTGCATTTTTGTCATAGTTCAAAGAATTTAATTACTTATATGACTTTATGTTTTTAAATATAAAATTGGTATGGTAGCCAAGGATCGGAGCTCCTATTCCCAGCTAATTATAGCTCTTGACTTGGCTCTGACTTGAATGACTAACAGAATGCTACAGAAAGATGTCATATGACTTTCAAAGCTAAGTTATGAAAGACGTTGTAGCTTCATCCTGGGTTTCTGGCATTACCCACTCTGGAGTCAGCCAGTTGCTATCTCATGAAGAAGCCAAAGTAGTCCACATGGAGATGAACTAACAAGGTGGTCTGGACAAACTCTCAATGTTGAATGAGATAATGATGTGTATTCATAATGTACCAATAAAGATTTGAATTTTAAAAAAAGACTTTGAAGTGGATCTGTTGGCCTCGGCCAAGCCCTTAGATGACTGCAGCCCAGATAACCTGACTACAACCTCGAGAACCAGAGACGCTGGGCTTCCTGACCTGAAGAAGTTGTTAGAAATACTAATTGTTGTAATAAGTCATTAAGATTGAGATGATTTTTTATTCAGCAATAGGCAGCTGATAAAATTGTATAAAATAATATATAAAGTACACAGAAAGCAAAATAAGTACCAACTTTCTACCCCAAATCAATATGTTAAATAGCAAAATGTGATTTTGTATAAAAAATTTTTGAGATTGATTGTTGTATGTAGTGGCTAATGCTGAGTGACAAATGCGATGGGACAGAGACAATGACATTCAGAAATATCTTTTTTTTCATAATTTGATGGAAAATATTTTATATTTTTATAAAAATAGACAGATATGTAATACGACTCATCATTCATTTAATCAAATATAAAGTGGAAATTGAGAACTCACTGTACATGGTGCTTAGGTTAGAGTGTCCCTTTATGTGGCTTTGAAACACACCCAGGGGATTGTAGGAACATACTTTTGGAGGTGTGTCTGGTGGGCCTCGAAGTCTGCATCTGGCTTCTTCCCACTTCCAGTCTGGTGTTGTTCTGCTCCCCTGCTGTCAGACAGGACTTTCTTTCATATTCCCACTGTGCAGCCAGACAACTAGGTACCAATTTCCCTGAAACCATGAACTGAATTAACCTTTCCTCCCTTAAGTTCCAAGTGTCAGGAATTATGTGTTAACAGTGGAACAAAGAACCATTAAATTGTTTTGGAAATGGAGATGAAGTACCACATAATACAGCTTCTTCCATGAAGTTCATAGTCCATAAATCAATAAATTTTAGTTTTGAATTGAAATTAGTGCAATTTCTTATTTATAATTTCATATTCATATGTACTATAAAATTAACTATTTTACATATTTGTGACCTATTTATTTCACTTATGAGGATGTTCTCAAGGTACATCTATTTGAGCATGAATGACTCAATCTTATCATTTTTAATGGCAGAGCAGTACTTCATTCTATAAAAGAACCACATCTTCTTTGTCCAGTCTCCAATTGATGGGCATTTGTGTTGCTTCCAAGGTTTAGCAATCACAAACTGCGCTGCTATAAACATGGGTGGACAAATGTCACTGTGATATGAATCATTTAATTCTTTTGTGTATGTACCTACCAGAGCTATGGCCAAGTCAAATGAGACCTCCAATCCTAGCTTTTTGAGGAATCTCCACACTGATTTCCACAGAGGTTGTACAAGTCTGCACTCTCACCAACAGTGGAGAAGTATTCCTTTTACTTTGCAGCCTCGCCAACATTTGTTGCTGGTTAATTCTGAAATAGCAGCCATTTGTGGAGTGAGATGAAATCTCAGTGTTGTTTTCATCTGTATCTCTCGAATGACCAATAATATTGAACAAATGAAGTTATATATGAGTTGTAGTATGTATAGTTGATATGGTCAAATAGAACTATTACAAGGAAAGATGGTGTAGGGGTAAATAAGGAGAAGATAAAGAATGTAACAGTAATAAAGAAAAAAGGAAACAGGTATGTATATAGTGGGTGAGGAGTTGTAAGGCTAGGGGAAAGGGGAAAATATGAGAATCAAGTTGTGTCATATGCTGATATAAACTCTCAATGTTGAATGTGATGATGTGTATTTATGATGTACCAATAAAAATTTAAATTAAAAAAGACTAATTGTGTTTTTATATTTACTTATATTTTAATTTTTCTCAATGAAGTTTTCTCTCAATTCCGTGGATCTAATGAAAGTTTAACTATCTTCCCTGTGTTACTAACAGAAGAAAGAAAGTGAGAAGCTATTACAGAATACCTTTGTTCTGCTGAGAAATTGTGGAGGTAAGATTATTGTTTGTAATCCATCTGTTTGTTTACTAATTCTCTCAGGTAGTCCTCCATCCCTTCAGATGCATTTAAAAACATCACCAGCACATATCCTGATTCATTATATGGTATGACTCATATTACCCCACTAAAAACGCAAAGTGACAAAATGTTAACAGCTCTGTTATCCAAAAGTTTAAAAGGCTTATTTTGCTATTTTCTAAAACTTTGACAAAAATAGAAATCTTATTAACAGTATATAACACCATTTTTAGCATTCATTTTATTAGTATATGTTTGCAATACATAATAAATAGCTTAATCATGAGGGATTTATATATAGTATGTCACATCATGACCCATTAATTTCTCTTTGCTCTATCTTCTCATGTCAATGTTTATTTGCAGAGAAAATAATTGTGGATTACAAGTATTTCAGGGGTTATTAGTTTATGTTCTATAAGAAGACAATTGAATAAATGATATCAATGAGACTAAAATATTGTTGTTAGTCAACATTTATTCATAAGCAGGTAGTCGTATATAGTCTTAATTAAAAGTGAATATAACTTAGTATTATTTATTTCTCACTTATTTGAACATTTCTGGTTGTTACTTGGATATGCCTAATTTTGTGCATACATACACATATATGTATGCATAAAATATATATACATACCTTAAGTATATGTATATTTAAATATACATGAAATATATTATGTATACTATGTGAAAAATATATATATCATATATTACACCACACACATTTCAAGTGAAAAATATATTGTCTGAGAAGTACTGGCTAGAAGTAAAGTTATTTCATAAAGTATTTCTATTCAATGTTTACCCAACCTAATTTAAAACAATTCAAACCCAAACAAAAGAATAACTTAGAATACATTTGCAGACTTATAGTAAAATAACAATTTCAATCAATTGTGCCCTTTGCTATGCTTGTGACTGGTTTTTGTTGGGTAGTTCTCATTTGGGATCTCTCATGGAGCCGTAATCACTGATGGTTGGGACTGCTGCCACTAATGTGCTCAGCCTTGCTGAAGTGGTTTATTAAGTGTTTTACTCAAGCCCTTTAGGCTAATACTAGAAACCAAAAAGTTGAAACATAGTCAAAATAGAATAAAATTTCAAGAAATCCAGAATGTTTAATGTACCATTTTGCTTTCCTAGAAACCCTGAAATTGTTGTTTTTCAGCAAAGTGAATCTAATAACATGCTTTTTCTCTCCCTAGTCACTTCCTATAGCTTAATTAGCTGATTCAGGTCAACTACCTGGTTCATCAGTCTTTGAACATCTGAGACTTGGTCTTAAATTCCCTTCTGAGGAATGAATTCCCAGCACAAGGGCCTCGTGGGTATGTATGTGTGGGAAAATAATTTTGATCAATTAGGAATTAATGATAACCTTGCAGGGGATAGAAGAGGACATAATCATAAAAGTTGAACATCCATCACGGAGAATGTGTAGTGTGCTACTGTTGCATAATTGGCTGACAATGAAAGGAGGTATCTTCACATAGTAATGCTCAGAAGCTTCTTGAGGAAATGAGAAGGTCTTGGAAGGTATAGTCCAAGGTATTATTCTTCAAATTTCCACCAAGACAACTGAGAGTCTTCTCAAGTAAAACCACAGTACAGGAACATGAAGAAAATTCTAATGAAATAAAAATAGATAAAAATCAAAGGACAAATGGGAAAATCAAGTAATATTGCTGCTTAGTTCACCAAAGGAATAAATACCCACACCTTTGATGATGTTCTTATTTATTTCATTTTGTATAGTTTTTTTGGTGAAAGTCTCCTTAGATTGCCCAAGATGTTCTCCAAATCCTCATCTTCCTTCCTCAGCCACCACAGCTGCATTTACAGGAGAATGTTGCAATATCTGGCAGGGCTCTGTGTTTAGATCATACCGGGTTAGATTTATTGCTTTTTTACCTTTTAACTGTACACCAAAAGTTTTCTTTCTCCAAATGAATACATGATAGACAATATTAGTATATGATACATTTTAGTCTTGTTACAAGGAGAAAATGAATTAATAGTAGTGTTGACTTGTCATATTTGTGTTACTGTGTAATAAGCCATGCCAAACTTAATGGTTTACAAGAACATTTGAATGTTGCTCTTTGCAATGCTTGTGACTGGTTTTTGTTGGGTAGTTCTCATTTCGGGTCTCTCATGGAGCTGTAATCACTGATGGTTGGGACTGCTGCCACTAATATACTCAACCTTGCTGAATGTCCAAGGTAACTCACTGATACGGTTGGCAAGTTGTGCTGACACTGGGTGTTCAGCCTGTCCATGTGGCTTAAACACAATCAACTACATCATTTACAGAGTTTAACACATGTGAAATGAAAATACAGACTCTTGTTTAAGATAAGTAGTAATTTTAACAAGTAATATCATATATTGCGGGCTCATGAGTAAAGTTCTGGGTTTGGGCTTCTCATAACATAATCTCTGGTTCTGAGAAAAAGTATTACACCTGAGTAGACATTCATAAATGCCAATGAGGAAGTGTGTAGGCTTTTTAAAACCTCATAGGTCACAATTCTATTTGTCAAATGATGTCACAAAGACAGCCTAGGTTTAAGGAGAGCAGAATTAGACTTTATCAATCACTTGGTATGAGGAAGAACTTTCTTGTAATGAGAGAG
This sequence comes from Petromus typicus, assembly GCA_004026965.1. Classification (NCBI taxonomy): domain Eukaryota; kingdom Metazoa; phylum Chordata; class Mammalia; order Rodentia; family Petromuridae; genus Petromus; species Petromus typicus. The sequence goes on from PVIR01003151.1 coordinate 79,811, forward strand.
AAAGAATAAATGACAGCCATATTTGGAGATTATCTACCCATGACCTTGAGGTTTTATTCTAATTTGTTGTTTGTGTGGTGTTGTTTTGTGTTTTTGAATCTAGTCCTTGCTATATATTTCAGGTTAGCCTTAAATTCAATATGTAGCCTAACCTACCCTTAAATTTCGGCGTCTCTCGTGCCTCAATCTTTATGATAATTAATAAGGGAGATAGTACACATTAATCATTAGAATAATTCCTGTGCTGTGAAAGTAATTATTTAATAACCATTATTTCTCCAGATTATAAATTTGCACGGGGAAGGTCCAAAGTCATGTATTTTTTTTTATCTGCTCTATCTCTGGATTAAAACTGTATTGTACTACCAGATTTTCTTCTCACTCTTCTAAGAAATTTGTCCTGAAAAGTATTAGGAAAATGAAGTTATTGCTCTTGGATTCTGCCATGACTAACACACATTCTTATGGCAATTATTAATGAGCTTAATGCTATTCTCAATGATAATAGCCAATTTCTTTTACCTGAAGGTATTTTGCAACAGTGGATAGTTTAGCTTTGACATTTTTGCCTATTAAATAACCATCTGCCACCTGTAGTCTCTTGTCTCTGCATTTATCACTGATGAGTGCAGAACAAAAAAATGAAAATAAATTGTTTTAATATAGTATTTTTCCCTCACACTTTACTATAAAATGCCACATTGTTTGAATGCATGTTAGCTAGTGTGTAACTTGGGATTCCAGGTAATAAAAGCTTTTTATAGTTTTAAGTCATTTAACATTACCTGCATCTTACTTGATGGCTTTTCTTTTCAGTTTGTGCCAAAAACAATATAATTTTTCAATTAGAAAACAAACATGCTTTTTAAGAGGAGATAGTTTTTTGACATCCAAATTTTGTTTATGGGTACCAATAGTATTCTAGAAAACCTTATGTCTGAAGATAATTATAAGTGAAAAGAACAGCAAAGTGATAATTCAGGGCACAACAAAACAGACTATTCAGTTGTAATAAAGGCAAAAAAAGTGTGATCCTATTCATATACATATTTATTCATAGTATACATGAGTCAAAAATAATTTACATAGTATTAATATTCAGTACATTATTATTATTATTATTATTGTTGATTGTTGTTGTTGTTATTATTTTGTCTTTTTTTTGAAACAAGTTTTTGCTTTTGTAGTTCAGGCTGGTCCTGAGCTCAGCTTTGAACTCACAGCAATCCTCCTGGCTCTGTTTCATTTGCAATACTATGTCTGTCCTGCTGTCCAAAGTATTGGAATTTTCTGAAGAATTCTTTAAAGTTCTTTTTCTTTTGTTTTCTTTTAATTTTAGTTTTTTGAGACAGGGTCTCATGTAGTTCAGGCTGGCAGCAATCCTCCTGCCTCAACCTCCTGAGTGCTGGGATTTCAAGCATGAGTCACCATGCCTGGCACTGTGGTATGTGGTACTGATTGCTGATGGGCATTTTCTCCGTGCCCAGCATTGTTGGATATTTTTACCAAGGATTGAACTCAGGACCTTACGCTTGCAAGGCAGGTGACAGAACCATTGAGCTAAATCACCAGCTCCTGTTTAAAGTTCTTTACACAAGAAAAATGTCAGTGGGTTGAAAGAGTCCACAAAACTAATAACTAAGCATATCTATAATTCAATTTTGAGTAGTTCATATTTTATAAGTTCTTAAGCATGAGGACTTCCATATTAAATTTGTAAGAGTTCATTCTTTCTCAACTCTATTCCTTGCCTTATTTTTCCTGGGATCCTATTCATATACATATATATTCATAATACATGTGAGAGTCAAAGATAATTTACATAGGGGCTGGGGAGTTAGCTCAGTGGTTCCGGCACCTGTCTTGCAAGCACAAGGACCTGGGTTCAATCCCCGGTAACCACATACCATACTGGGTGTGGACACTCACTCCCAGCAGCAACAAGTACCACATACCACAATGCTGGGTGTGGTGGCTCATGCCTGTAATCCCAGCACTCGGGAGGCAGAGGCAGGAGGATTGCTGTGATGTGAGTTTGAGGCTGAACTCAAGGCCAGCCTGAACTACAAAGTGAGACTGTGTCTCAAAAAAAAAAGATAATTTACATAGTATAAATATCAGTATATTATTATTATTATTATTATTATTATTATTATTATTTTGTCTTTTTTTGAGACAAGGTTTCGCTTTGTAGTTCAGGCTGGCCCTGAGCTCAGCCTTGAACTCACAGCAATCCTTCTGCCCCTGCTTCCGAAGGACTGGGATTAGAGGCATGAGCCACCATGCCTGGTACTGTGGTAGGTGGCTGATTGCTGGTGGGCGTGAGTCTCCATGTCCTGCATTGTTATATGTGGTTAACAGGGATTGAACCTGGGCCCTTGCACTTGCAAGGCAAGTGCCAGAACCACTGAGATAAATCCCCATCCCCCAGTACGTTATTTTTAATTAATGTAATATATACACACATATATGTGTACACACACAAATCTCTGTGACTTTTTAGACATCTTTGTATCCAACACTCTATAAATTATTCACCTTAATTCCTCAATGATTAACACAGTTATCTCCCACTAAGTCTAACCACTGTCCTAGTTTTTTATTGTCATATTATATATAAATGGAGTCAGACATTGTGTATTTTATATAAATGGAGTCAGACATCCTAGAGTCTTGTGTATAACTTATTTTGCTCAAATTCATATTTGTGAGCATGTTATAGTGACATTGCTTTCTAATATTTGACTCTGAACATATTGCAACATTTCTATTCAGTTGCTGGACATCCAGGTTTTTCTACTTTGAATGGACCTTTGGTTAATAGTTTATCTATAAACAATCAAATGTCTTTAAATGAATGAACACTACTTCATATGTAAAATTAGCTATTTTCTTGACATGTTTATGCGGTATGCCTGTATATCCAGTTCAAGTCTATATAAAATAACTATTATGGTGCGTTTATACATAAGGTAATAAGATAGATTATCTTTATACTTTCCCTCACTATTTGGATTGACCTTTAAGTATTTTAATATGTTTTGCAATGAATAGAGTTCTTTGACTTCATCTAGTAAAATTTAATTTTTTCTTTTATAATTAGCTATTTTGACACATATTATTAGAACAATTGGAAAACATTCTATTTTCTTGTAAGTTCTCTATTTTTACCTATCAAATTTAGATACATGAATTATCTGGAATTAATTTTTGTATTTTAAGTGAAGGGCATATCATTTGCTAAAAAGAGAACCCATTCTGCATTCTTTTCCAAGGTCAATATTATCACAAATATAGTGACTGTCATTTGATTTGTGTTTTTACACTTAAACCTCTACACTTCCAATCCATTTTGCCCTCAACATCTAAATATGTTTTCATTAAAACATTTCATCATTTTACAATGAGCAAAGGAATCATGATATTTTACTTAGTAAAGATAATAGGTTTTATGACGGTCACTAAAAATTCTACCTTTAATACAGTGACTAAAAATAGTTTCTAGGACTTTCTACATAAATACAGAACATATCATATTTTGCATCATGAATAATGTCAAAATGCAGCAGCTATTAAACTTGCACTCAAGAACCCAGTGTGCTAAGCACTAGTAATAAAAATGGTGATTAAGGCATGTTATTTACTCTCAATAGGTCTACAGAAGTAGATATCTATCTAAATAGACCCAATGAGGTGATATGCTATTTCTATAGAATAAAATTTAATAATTTTTAGGTTTTCATGAGGATGACATGTGAAATAGGTTGAAATATTGAACAAAGCTGATTAGCAATTCTCAGATGACTGCAGATAATTCCTAAAAAAATTGTGCTGCATTCACTGGTTTCATTTTCTAGAAAAATAAAATATAGAAGAACAAAGAAAACATAAAACTATTGAGGAATATGTAATTTCAGTGCAATGTAAATTACCTAATGAAAGAAGAGAATACAAAAAAAAAACACTGATTGGAACAAAATAGAGGATCAAGGAACTAGAAGTTCTTATGAGATCAAAAAAAAAAATTATGTTGAGAGTTCAGTAAGAGCAGGAAAGTTGTTTGCACGTAGTAGTAAGGTAAAGTTCTTTGGACACAGCCTGTGCATAGAGAATTTATCCAAACTATGACCATGCAAGTGGAGATTTCACAGGAATTGAGGTCAAGGCCACTCGAATCAAGGGAAAGTAATTGAAAGATTGAGGTGTTTATTTAATCATACTTCAAGGAAATTAAATAACTCATAAAAGTGGCAGAATGTAGAGTAGAAGAAATTTAGTGTTCCTGGTATTAAGGCCTTCAATGAGTCAAAAGAATGAGAAATTGTAGGTCAGATTGATGAAGACAGAAGAATTACCAAATGCAATCAGTGACAGTGTCTCTCTGACTGATTAATGGCTGACCCCAGGTGGAAAAGCACGTCTTTTTCTAGGCACCCTGGAATGAGTACAGTCTCAGGTAATGAGCACTTTGCAAGTGAGAAAGCCCTACATCAAGTGAAATCCTCAAGGAAAAGCAAATTTTCTTAGCCAGGAATGCAATAGAAATATATGAAGTAAGACTAGTACTCTGGATATTTTTGAACATTTCAAGGAAAAGAAGCAATTGAAGCTAAAGTTCTATTGTGGAAGGGGAGCCAGTATGCTGTGGAGGAGAATTTGGGGGTGGGCAGATGGAAGACCTTAAGAGTATTTGGGAAGCACTGTAGGGATTGCTTATATTAAATATTTGAAAATAATTAGATCCAGAAATAAAATTTTTTTCTAGTAGATATTCCAGAAATTGGTTCTCTCTTCACCATTCCAAATGTAACAGACACAATCTATAATGAAAAATGGCACAAATGACCCTTAGAAATTTGGATTTTGGTATATAGTTTTCATATAATGTCTTAATTTGAGGAAAATTTATGGAATGGAGGAGGGAAATTAACAGGCAGTCAAACTAAACTATGACAGTAAAACTAAAGGGGATAATTATTGCATTGGAATGGTTTTCTAGACTTTCCAAGGATAAAAATCTCCAAAGTTACTCTTGGATATAGTCATGGATATAGGTTAGAAAGCACTACTAATTGAGGTTTGCCTAGTTTTCAGATTAAAATATGAGAGAATTCCAGGTGACTTGATCAACTGAAAATAATAGAGGAGGCAGCTCACATGATATTGTGGTCTCTGCTTGTCTCTCTCTTTCTATCTGTCTTCTCTCTCTCTTTTCCTCTCTCCTTGTGTCTTTTCTGGATAAGTGAACAGAGCTATCTTTTTGTGTGTTTGTTTTTCACTAGATTAGTGGATTTTGTTTTGGCAATTTTGTATATATGCATAATATATTTGCACCTTTACCATTACATATTATCTGAAAAAAAATTTCTTGTATTCCTTGGAGACAGATCCTGTCTCTTTTTATAGTTTCTATTGTAAATGTAGCTACTACTCTTACAACGTCGTAGATGGCCACTGACAGCCCTCACTTCTTTCCTCTCCTCTTCCTTTCTCTCTTCTGCCTGCCCTTTTATCCTCTTGTCTCAAATTGTCATTTATTTATTAATGGAAATTATTGGCTACCATAGTTGAAGAGCGAGTATAGGGTCAAGTTTTTCTTTTCCACTGGGATATTAAATTCTAGGCGCTTGTACTAATCTCCAGTAAAGATGCTAGTGGTCATTAAATGTAATCTGAAGCTGAAAAGGGAAGACAGGGTCAGAGATAAAAAAGAAAACTCTGCTAAAGTTTTGATATCATAGATATATAAAATTTACCCAAGTTGAATGGAGAGAGTAAGACTGGAGAATAAGGTCTCAGTACAAGGACAAGTTCGTGAACAGTCCAGCCTTTATTGGTCAGGCCACGATGCAGACAGAAGAAACAGACAAGGAAGGAGAGGTAGACATCTGTGCAAGTTCTTGTCATATGAGTTAAGGTAGGAAACATGTTTCCAAGGCCAAAATCCATCTGACATTGAAAACACTGTGATTTAAAGTGTTCCAGAGAAATTGTAAATAGTGCTATCCTGGAATATCAACCAGCTTAGTGCCTTGTATAGGTTTTTATTTTTTGTTTTATAATGAGACTTTTTTCATAGAAAGAAAGCAATGTGTTGATTTGCATTCTGGCACAGGCCTCCTATCTCAGCTCCAATAACAATTTGTTGATGGTACTTTAAGCAGCATGAGTCTAGATCAAACTGTCCTTTGTTGCTGATTATTCTGTAATATAATCAGATCAATTCATGTCACCTAACACTGAAACCACAGAGAGGTTTCCATGTAAATTATATAGAATGGGAACAAGCAATGAAATCAGGCACATATAATTTAAATTTCTGTATATCTGAGGAAGTTTTGTTAATAAAAGCATTTCCTGATTGTTTTGAAAAGAAATTTTTAGCAGTAAAATAATTTTTTTTAAACCAACACACAAACTAAGCTTATTTGGATCTCTGCTGTATAAACTGTCCCTCAAAATTCTGTGAAAGCAAGAGATATAAAGATAGGGATGCAGAAGGGACTGTGCAGGGGCAGCTCCAGCTCAGTTCTGTGCTCCCCCTTCAAATGCAAGAAGAAACCAGAAAGCTCTATACATCAGACTGTTAAAGTGATGAGGGTTGACAACAAAAAGCATTGAACTGACTTGCATATTACATCCTGTATTTCTTTTCCGTGACCACTGATGTGAAAGCCATTTCAGTTCCTTGAGGCTCAGTAAGTATTCTAATTCATAAAAAGTGAGCTATCAATAATAACTTGAAAGTGGGGTTCTGATGATTTAATCAGAACTAAAGGAACCTTCTGCAGTTTATAGGACTTGACAGAGGTAAGGAAGAACGTTAACTTTTCATTCAAAGCACCTTGTTCTAACCAGAGGGCCACGTACCACAGAACTCATGGCAGAAACTGCTCTCATGTCAGAGCTTGAATATGTCAAGGTTAACAGCAGCCAAACGCAGTTATTTCTGGGCCTGTAAATTCACAGAATGGAAAATGAGCACGGTGTTCTAGCAGACTGTTGTAATCATGGCAGGGACTTGCCACAATGTTTCAGGGTCAAAGTCTATGTGTGTTACCAGCATTGTCAAAAAAAAAAAAGAAAAAAAAAGACTGTAACTCAAATTTATGTGTTAAGAAAACATAAAAGACTATGGCTTATTTTTCAAAAGTGATCTTCAAAAGAAAGTTGCAAAAGTATGTTGAGAAATGACAAGTATTGCAGCAATAATTCTAAGGGCATTCATAAATTAAGCACTTAACCAGGTAGTAAAAGCTTTTTCAGGTCTTTTATACCTACTAATTGTTAATTTACAAACTATCCATATAAAATATATAATGGTATTATCCTCGGTTTACTAATAAAAATGTAAAGGAAGGGAAAGTTTGGATAAATGTCTCAGGGTCACACAACTAGAACAGTGGTATTGAAACTGTGGATGTCTGACTGCGTAGACTTGCTTTTCACATTATTGCACTGTAGAGTTTATAGCCTCTAAGGTCATTAAAGTGTTAGATGATTTGTGCCTTTGATTTTTGCCTCAAGATAAAGGCCAAAAAGAGGTAGCTACCAAGGAGGAAGAATGTGCACTCCTCTGACCTTTGGTAATTAGATGAAATAGTACAAAGAATAGGAGATATAATCTTTATTGATTTATATACTCTTGGATCCTCCAAAGCAGAAGGCATGTGAGGACTCAACAGATTGGTCCCTAATCATCCAGATCCAGGCTGTTTCTCATGAATAAAAGTTTGTAATGTTTTCAAACTGTTTAAAGATTGGCAGCTGCATATGCTGTCGATTCCTTTTGGAACATGCCACTTAAGATGGGCCTTAATGCATGCTGCATTTTATTTTTAATTAAAAATACTTAGTTCAGGGAGTATTTATTAATAATTCTAACAGCAACAGATGGTCTGCTTATGTGTTGTAAAAATCCTTACCCCAAATCAGTCAAAATAATTAACAAAATGTAAATTATTAAGCACTTAAATATGTATTATGTATCATTACCATTCCCATAACATACTTTAAACTTTTATGAGAAAAAGACATGATGGTTATACAACAGTATATAGAATATTGCATACCAAATGTTTAGAAGACTAGATTATCTTGTTTTGATACTTTAAAATCATTTGTATCAGTAGTATTTTCCAATGTTCCTGCTGCTTCAAACTGGAGTGAAAGCTAAAGCTGAATAAATGGAACTGTCCTTTTCTAAAAACATTATATAAAGTACTTATTAAAATAATCACATCTAAGTGGCCAGGAATTCAATAGCTCAAGTCTGTCATTATGTTTTTATTTTGGATTCTGGAAACAGGTGCTGTTCTTTCCATTCCTCTGCACAGTTTGATGGGCTGCTTGGACCTTTGGTGCCACTGATGTGTGAGTGTTGGTCATCCCTGCCTTCCTTGTTCGACCTTACCATTCTACACACTCTCTGCTGCCTCTGTATCTGCTTGTTTGATTTATCAAATGAATAATATTTTTGTTTTCTTCATGTGAAGTCATCAAAATGAGATGCATATTGTAACCTTGAATCTTGGTGATCTATGAACATGTTGTAGTCAGAGAAAGCTTTTAACTACCCAGTAACATTGCAAGTTAATCTAAGATTTAGCTGAATGAAAATGAGCTTGTGACTGGGGTGGAGAGAAACTATAACATGTACCAATATCGTGCCATATTTAGAGTAATGTAAGTCTATCATAGAGTCACAAAGTTATTTTTTATGGGACAGATCTTCATGACCAAAGTTTGCTATGGAAACAGTGATTGTTACAGACATTATATAATCATATTTTAGTCCAACTATATTTAAATTCATTTAAAAATTTTAATTCAATTATTTAAACAATATTATATTGAAGTTTTATGAAACAGCAGTTTTCAGTAATTATGACATAAATAGAAGGAAACACAATGATCATTCCAACTGTGTGATTTTAAATTTTGCCACCATGCATTATTTTTTCAGTTATTTAAGACGTAGTTTTCTCACCTGTACTATGAAAATAGGAATAAGCTCTACCTGATAGATTTTTTTGCAACTACTAGAATGATAAATTATTGCAAACCTTTACTATGGTACAGAACATTTGGTCATAAACTATCTAATTCATTCTCTCTCCTCAAAGATACATATAAAGGAACTAAGTTCCAGAGGACTAATTCTCCTTTGATTTCTTTTTTGCTGGATCTCTAAATACCTAGAAATGCCAGAGATAAAAATGTTCTAACACAGAGTCCAAGTCATGATTCATTCATGGAGACCCTATTCATGTTTACCTGGGAAAGAACTTTTTTTCTTGATTTTTCAGGTTAAAGTTTTGTTAATGAGGACACTTTTGTCAACAGGGAGAATGGCATCAGTATGTCTTGGAGACTGCCTAGTATTTGTACATTTCAGATACCTCCTTTAATGTGTACCTATATTATTTTCAAAATTGAATTTAAGCAATTTTTCAGTAAGCTTTAAGTTTTCACATATTATAGGAAATATTTCCAAGATTTAATTTCATTCTTCAACTATTTTACATGTTTTCTCCTTCAGTAAAAAACATTAAATAAACACAATAAATTGTTATGACTATGTGTTTTTAAATTGTCACAAGATTAGGATCTAAATGAAACAAATTTTCTTACTATTTGACCAAACATATGATCAGCAGATCCAGGTTCTTTATATACTTTAGCATACATGAATAGCTTTATTGATCTTTTTGGCCATTGAAAACTTTTGTTTTGTGTTCCAGAACGTCTTCTTCCAGAATAGTAGCTAATACTTGTATATGACATTTCTCAGTTCTTTCGTAAGCTATATAACCGCATATGCTGCTTAAAGGGAAGTTCAAAGCTCCACGCACATATTAATATACCAACTCACTAAGTTAGTGTCAATGTTCTTGGTTAGCTTGGTTAAAAATTTTCTGAGTTAGTTTTTTATACTTGGATATTTGTCTCGAATGCCTCTGTAATTTTTTTTTTTTTTTTTGAGACAGGGTCTCATGTTTGTAGTTCAGGTGGCCCTGAGCTCAGCCTTGAATTCACAGTATTCCTCTTGCCTCTGCTTCCCAAGTGCTGGGATGACAAGCATGAGCCACCATGCCTGGCACTATGTAAATGTTTTTTTGTTTGTTTGTTTTTGTTTTTTAACTTATAGACTACAATAAGTTCTTCAATGATATCATTTACTTTAAACAGAATTATCTATTTATTAAGCTTGTTTATGGATGTTAGTGACAATAACACTTATTTTTAGGCTTTTTGTCATGGGAGACTCTACCTAGCTCAAAGAAGCCAATTTAGCAAATGATAATGTGCTACCAGTTTGCCCTGTGCTCCGCTGTTTCATTCATTCCCTTTCCTCCAAGTAGATACATCTGCCACCCATTCAAGATCGACCTGACAACCTGGATCAAAATCAGTAACTACTTCTCCAGTGTCACTTGTGGAGGTACTTGAGGCTGGACGGTCTCTGCAGTGCTTGAATCAGCCTTTCATTTGCGATTCCTTTTTAGCCCCCAGGACAATCACTAATCATTACAAAGTGCACATGCACTTGCCTTGGGGTTTCTAGGGCAGCAAGTATCCAGAGGGAGGCAGACATTAATTATCAACCTCTTCTGGTGCTCACAGAGGCTCAGTGCAGGACTGGGCATAAGCCTGCCAGGTAGAAGTTGGAGGAAAAGATTTGTTGTGCTCTCCCTGTAAATTTAGCATTCTGGCAGCTTCCTGGTCAATAGATTCCACATGGACCCTTCTAAAACCCTTACATAAAGCAAAGATGCAGATGCTTGGGGCTTGGCAATCAAATCTGGGAATATCTCTAGGGTAGCAGTTTGGCTTCATTAGCTACTGTCAAGCATTTACCTTTTGAAACCCTTTCTACTACCTTGAAGTTTTACATAAATGACACCAAAGCTCTTAGGATCAGAAACAAGGAGAGAAAGGAAAAAAGGAAACTAAAACCATTGCAGAGTTTAATACTATCCGGTGAAAGTTACTTCCTCTCACAACCTAATCAGTTTTCTGAGGAATAGTTCATCAAGTTTTGAGTATGGTCTATAATCTAGTTTTACCAATTTAAAATGATATTCTAATGTGCAAAGTGTATTTTGTTTGGGTTGAATTCATTGGAGTATTTTTGTTAAAATGCATCTATACCAATTTTTTCTTGTCTTATTTATTAACTATTTAAAAGGAGTTCCAAAAATTTCTAATATATGGAAACTGCACTTTAATTATTTTTAAATTAGATCACCTGCCTACCCCTTTCATCTCCAACATTAAAGTTGCACTTTTAAAAGTGCATTTTGGATTTAATTGTCCTTTAAAAAGAAGAACAATACATAAAGGAATGTAACACAGGAAAATCAAAACTCACGTAATCATTATCTTAAAATTCTCAAACATATACATTGATTCATTCTTTTGTTAATATTTAATCTGGTTTTTTTTAATCCTCTGTTTGCTGTCTCCCTGCAGTATCCTTTTCATTTTCCAGAAAAGGACTGATTTTCTGCTCTGTGAGTGGAGAGACCCTGAGTTCAGTCCCTTGAACACACTTGTTTCTCACTCATGCCTGTTGAATGACCAAATAGTACTGAGTGAACAGGGACCTCCAAACCGTGCCACTTCTTGACTCAAGTCAAGAGAAGAAGATAAAGATATCAGTCTCCTAATGTGTCACTTGCTGAGGAGAGAGAAGAGCAAGTGTTTTTCAAGAAATCCAAGAGAACAGAAGGCTTGAAATCCTACTTGAACATTTAAGCCAGTTAGAAAAATTTTAGAATCTCAACTCTTAGTGAGAGTCTAAGTGAAAAAGTGTGGGCTGGGGATTGAGATATAGATACATTGATCAGACGTATACTTTCAATTTATTCAATAAATCATCCTTTAAAAGTAGCTCAGATCATTCTGTCAATTTCAAATTTTGCCTGGGTTACATCACGGGGTCTAACTCACTGAGGTGAGGGATGGCATTAGTTTGACATCATGTGACTGTGTGCTTTAGGGAGTTTGTTGGGCTGACTAGTCCCAATTGTACATTATTGAGACCTCGCTGGGTGTTGTATTTGAGTCAGTGAACTTCTATCTCTCTTACTTTAGAGATATGGAATATGGCTATAATATTAACAAGATATGGAGTGCAAAGACTTGACAGTCCAAAGTACCACAGTATTAGTATTGGTCAATTATTTCTATTTGCTAGCGTATATCGTATGTGGAGTAAAAAAAGAAAAAATTAAAGGTGTTTCAAAAATAGATTATGGAGGGCCGGGGAGTTAGCTCAGTGGTTTCGGCGCCTGTCTTGCAAGCGCAAGGACCCGGGTTCGATTCCCCGGTAACCACATAACAATACTGGGTGTGGACACCCAGCAGCAGCCAGTACCACATACCACAGTGCCGGGCGTGGTGGCTCACGCCTGTAATCCCAGCACTCGGGAGGCAGAGGCAGGAGGATTGTGATGTG